>JALPQI010031476.1:0-39891 GCA_025490895.1 Thaumatotibia leucotreta
CACGTTTATGTAGTACTTAAGTGGAACCAAGTTTTTTTTAGCATAACAAATTTTTATGTTGAAATTAAACTTTAATTAAAATTTATTGTCACCCTACTAATGGTTTAGTCTGAAAAGTTTAATACCTCTTTTCAAACTATCAGCCATAGAAACTTAAAACATAAACGAGCAATAACCACTCACATGCTTTAATTTTTGCGATAGACTCTATTCCTATGTAAAATAAGAGCGATGCATGGCTGATAGTTTGAAAAGAGGTATTAAACTTTTCAGACTAAACCATTAGTAGGGTGACAATAAATTTTAATTAAAGTTTAATTTCAACATAAAAATTTGTTATACTAAAAAAAAAACTTGGTTCCACTTAAGTACTACATAAACGTGACCGCCATCGATTACTGAATAAGAAAAATGGGTTCCTGTTCACCGATTAAATTCCACCGTGTATAGGTACCTGGTTATTTAAGTTATTTTATCGCCCGTACCTATTCAACCCATTAAAAAATGCCAGAGGTTTTTCAAAATAAGATAAAATAATTCTACGTTTATACGGAAGCAAAAACACCTACTGATCACAAAAACTTACTCATGCAGCGATTTTTTTAATAATTATAATACTTAGATAATGTACTGCATTCTTTCAATTAAGTGTCTCTCTTCTTGTTTGCTGCGCCCAACGGGGTACAATGTGATCGCATAAAATATAACACCTGTAAAAAAAATATTCTGTGCATTAAACTATTGTATATTGAGCAAAATCAATTCGTCTTTGTCCCTACTTAACCCATTTAAGGGTAGCCCTTTTTTATAATGCCTTAAAGAAATAAAGTTATTACGAATACTAATGAATGTTTGATCTCTAGCGATTTAATCGGCCCCGAATGATTATTTAAAATATCATTTCATTAGGAAATTATAAAAATAGATGATTTGATCTCGAAAACTTCCGAAATTAAAATAATTACAACTGGTTAAAGGAAGCCTTAAGGTGGTTTACGTTTCATTGTTAACATCTCATGATTGTCTGAAACTACGCCAGTTTCCTATGGCCTATGTTCAGCAGTGGACGTCTTTCAGCTAATATAATGCTGTACAGTGGCGTTAAAAGTTGCATGGACGATTTATGAATGAATTTATTCATAAACTGTCCATGCAATTTTGAACCCGACATTTGATACCTTACGCAGTAGAAGAATAGTTATTTGTTTTACTAGGGAGCAAAGTAATTGTTTAACTCTCGTGCAAATATTGAAACCCGAGCAAGCGAAAGATTCCAGAATTTTTCACCACACTAAAGCGAGGAAACATGCAAAATAAAACTCAAACATAACAAATTACTTAGGAGGTATTTATTTGCAAGTCCTCAACTTCCAAAAAATTTACAAATCAAGAAATAATAAAACAATAACCTCAAATATTTATCTTGGCGTGGCTTGTAATTTTAAAAGAAAAAAATATTCGAATGCGTTCTGAAATTTGCATAGTGAAAACACTTTCATTTTCCTATTGTTTTTATTTGTTGTATTTTTAGAACTTTTAATTAAAAGCCTTTTACAACAAAATTTGGTATTTAATTTGGATTTTAGCATGTTGAATATACGAGTAATATTATGAAAGGTTCATGTGTATGAATCTGTTTGAAACTATTGAGTTTTCGAACGTACTGTCTAGTTCAAACGTCAAAAAGCTTATTGCACTCTCAGGCCGTATAAGTTATTGCTTTAGTCTATCCAGAAGATTAAAAAAAAACTTTAACCTCTAGAGATTAAAACACAGTTTTGCGCTCTGAAATTGAAGGACAAACAGCGTGTTTACGAGCAGTGTGGTGAAAAAACTTTTTTTTTTTCAAATAGGTACTGAATATACAGTGCCTATACACATTATAATTATACAGTACTTACCTAATACACTCAGGTACACTGAAGGTACAATATATTTATAAATATTTCGTTGAAATCTCGGAGACTCCCATTCTTACGCACATCCTTTTTTAGCATTTTTATTAATACTAAGTTTGTTAATACATATAGGTATTAAACAAAATTTGGTGATTATACGTGTTGTGGGAAATTACTACTTTCTTTAGAAAAAAATGCCCTACCTACATACAGCAGATTGCAATTGTTGAAATAAGTATGAGTAAGTACAGTCGAGTTCATAAATTCATGAGCAAATCCAAGGCTTCCAAAATAAATGAGCATAGAAAGATACATATTCATCTGAACAGATTTACCAATCAAAAATATGTGTACATAATACCTGTCATATTAATCTGAGCATGTGTCACATTAATATAAGCAACTAACGAAAAATGACTGTCTACTCTAACGAAAAATGTCACCATTGAGGATGCGCCTTCTTTCTACAGGCAAGAGTTAATCAAGATTATCACCATTGATCAGGTCGCCTAATGACTATCTAAGTAATTATTCATATGTATAGAACAATACTTACCTAAATCATCGTTATTTATTCATCGACATTACATAATTAATGTTATTTTTGTAATTACAAATAATTTTCTGTTATTTCCTTGATTAGGAATTTATTGCTTATGAACATGCATGTTCATAAGCAATAAAACATGTCTAGGTCTAGAGTAGGTGGATACCTAGGTAGAGCAGGATGCTTAGCCAAGTTGCCAATCGCTAGCGCTTAATCGTCAATCGTAAACGAAAGGCAGCTAACTGTCTTTGTCGCACTAATATGAAAGAGTGACAGAGAGAGAAACCTACGATACGCTATCAAGCGTTAGCGATTGGCAACTTGGCTAAGCATCCAGGAACAAACCTATTGAGAAAATGTGCGTACCATTAAAAAAATAACCATTGAAGTGCGATTTAGGCTACGCATTATAAAAGGTTGTTGTTTTTAAGTTTTCATAAATTCCTACCAATGATTTTAAAATAAGTATGTCAACTTAATCAATTTTTTTAAAACTATAGATTGGCTTCAGTTGGAAAACCTGTAGGAAAATACAGACGTTGGTATTTATGTAACTGAATGCAAAGCACACAGCACATGTATACAGGGTGTCCTCAGAGACGTGATCAGTTTTTTTTAACTAATAACTGAATGTTCAACTCCGCCCTGAGACCCGCGATGACGGTCAATGGATGTTGTTTTTTCAGCCACAATGATATAGGGCGCAAGAAATAGTATAGAGTGCGCTAGCCCCTCCCTTGGTCACCGATCCCTCGCGCTAGAGTGATCGGTTACATATTGACATAAATTTTCTAGTTTTAGGGCTCCGTAGCCAAAATGGCAAAAACGGAACCCTTACAGTTTCGCCATTTCCATCTGTCCGTCGGTCCGCAGCATAGCTCAGTGGCCGTTAATACTAG
This sequence comes from Thaumatotibia leucotreta, assembly GCA_025490895.1. Classification (NCBI taxonomy): domain Eukaryota; kingdom Metazoa; phylum Arthropoda; class Insecta; order Lepidoptera; family Tortricidae; genus Thaumatotibia; species Thaumatotibia leucotreta. The sequence continues at coordinate 3,345 of JALPQI010031476.1, forward strand.
AAATCTACAATTACAGGTATACATAAATACATATTAATCATGCTAAGAAAGTGGTACAATAAAGACTAGATAAAACATTTTTTTCGGGTACCTCTCCTCAACTGGTGAAGTGGGGATGATTTTTTTTATTTGCTGTAATGGTATAGTGTGGGGTATCATTGAATAGGTCTCTTAAAAAAGAATAAGGGTACCTATTAAAATAAAGTTTTTTTATAAAGTCAATATTTTCGGAGATAATCGCTCCAAAAGGAAAAAAATGGTGCCCCCCCCCCCTCTAACTTTTGATCCGTAGGTCCCAAAAATATATAAAAAATCACGAATAGTGGGATTATAGAATACTTTAAAATAAAACTATTTTAAACATAATCGGCCCAGCCGTTTTTGAATAACTACGGAAGCCTATACTGGGTTTACTGGGCATGGCCCGACATGCTCTTGGCCGGTTTTAATAAATGTATTTCCGTAGTTTGGTTCTTATTTGAAAACCTTTGCATGAAATTTCGCGATCAAACCCTATGTCAATGACTTCATCACAGGCGTAACCTAGAATCTAACCATATTTCACGTACACCAATATGTGAAACCAGAAAATTGCATTTGCTTTAGTGCTACTTATTTTCTATGATTCGTGCACTCATGTGCAGTCATGAAAATATCACGTTTGTGACCAATTCATGACAAGTTCGTGATCTGGACTTTCTATGGCTGTTAAAAACAGCACCGCGTTTGTAGCAACTGTACTGATACATTATAATATTGCAACAAGCTCATATTAAAATATGTTTTTATTTATAAAAATGCTCAATTTTAAAGAATATAGAAAATGCAATGTTATCGCAAAAATACTTCCTATCTAATTAATTTTGAACATATTATACAGATAAAAGATTGATGATGGGCAGCAGCGTCATCATTATACCTCGATATTTTTCTAGCAGGAACGAGAGATTGACAAAATTAGACATCGACATACCTAACTGTTATCGATAAGTCTTATTGTAGTCGATAAATAAATTTTATAAATAAAAAAAATGTCGTACCTTAGAGATAAATTACACGAATGCAAATCATACTCAAAATGATACATATTTTTTTTTCATATCTTGTATTTAGTACCCAAGAAAATTGCGAAGATTAATAAGATATACTCTAAAGCCACAGGAAATTATTAATATGAAATTTAAGATATTAAGAACAAAGCCTAGATGGGTCTTGTATTTCATGTTTCCCTGTTTTTGCGGAGTTGGCAAAATATCTATATATATAAACGGCAATGTCCTGACTGACTGACTGACTGACTTAAATCAACGCACAGCCAAAACCGCTGGTCCTAGAGAGTTCAAACTTGGCATGTACATTCTTTATAATGTTCAGAGGCGCACTAAGAACGGATTTTTGAAAATTCATCCTGTAAAGGGGTTAAATGGGGGGTTAAAGTTTGTATGGGGAAATAAGATTAGTTGGGCTATTTTATTCAAAACTTCACAGGATTGTTTTTAATAATAAATAAGTAAACACATGTTTCAGGTTTTTTGAAAATTCATCCCTTAAAGGGGTTAAATGGAGGGTTAAAGTTTGTATGGGGAAATAAGATTAGTTGGGCTATTTTATTTAAAACTTCACAGGGTTGTTTTTAATAATAAATAAGTAAACACATGTTTCAGGTTTTTTGAAAATTCATCCCTTAAAGGGGTTAAATGGAGGGTTAAAGTTTGTATGGGGAAATAAGATTAGTTGGGCTATTTTATTCGAAACTTCACATGAATGTTTTTAACAATAAATAAGTAAACACGTATTTCAGATTTTTGAAAATTCATTCCCTATGGGGGTTAAATGGAGGGTTAAAGTTTGTATGGGGAAATAAGATTGGTTGGGCTATTTTATTCGAAACTTCACATGAATGTTTTTAACAATAAATAAGTAAACACGTGTTTCAGGTTTTTTGAAAATTCATTCCCTATGGGGGTTAAATGGAAGGTTAAAATTTGTAAGAAGGAACCAGATTCGTTGGGCTATTTAATTCAAAACTTCATAGAAGTGTTCTTGCCAATGAAGATGTAGGTACTTATCTACATACCATGTTATATACGAGTAATATAGGTACGATAAATACGTAGATACTTTTCATATTAAATTTTGGTAAGTAATGCAGTTTGCTACATAAAAGGTCATTGTGAGGTTTTATTTTTTAAGTCTAGACAAAATCATATTTATTTGTTTGTTCGTTAAAAATATTTACAATTTTGCATGGCGACATATGATTCAAAGCGAACGAATTTCAAATGTTTGTTTGACAGCTCGCGTACAGTATATGTATAAGCAGCGCGGGTACACGGGCCGCCTCACTGTAAATTCACCTTTCTAATTCGTGTAGTTTATTTGCAACTAGCTTTTTCCCGCGGCTTCGCACGCGTAGATTTTGGACTTTTATGAAAAAAAATTTTTTCAACCGACTTCAAAAAAGAAGGAGGTTACCATTTCGATTGTATGTTACACGGTTTCCTGCAAATAATGAATCCTATTGTGTTTTTTTTTCTCAGGAGATTCAAAAGTGTCCGAAATAAGTTTAATATTTGTGATATTTTTTTTTGGATTTCGCCTTGACTTGTCGACAATCATTTAATCGAATGTTGTTTCAAAGACAACGGTTCAAGTATTTTCATTTCATCGACAAGTCATTCTGTCGAAGAATAGTTTTCAGTAAATTTAAATCAGGGAATTATGAATGGTGCTTGAGGTTTTCCTTTACGGGTTCTTATTTTAGTTTGGTTTAAATTTAGTAATATTTATTCCGCAGTTCTAAACTAACCCTGAACCTACTTTGATAGCTGTTTGCTTATGTGTGGGGTCACAGTTGTAACCTAATTTAAACATATTTTAATAGCCGTTCGTTTCTATGTGGGGTCGCACTGGTCGCAGTTCTAACCAAACCTAAACCTACTTTGATAGCCGTTTGCATTTGAGGGGGGTCGCAGATCTAACCTAAACTAAACCTACTATGATAGCCGTTTGCTTATGTGTGGGGTCGCAGTTCTAACCTAACCTACTTTGATAGCCGTTTTCTTTTGTGTGGGGTCGCAGTTCTAACCTAAACTAAACCTGCTTTGATAGCCGTTTGCTTATGTGTGGGGTCGCAGATCTAACCTAACCTAAACCTACTTTGATTGCTGTTCGCTTATGTGTGGGGTCACAGTTTTACCCTAACATAAACATAATTTAATTGCCGTTCGTTTCTATGTGGGGTCGCACTGGTCGCAATTCTTACTTAACCTAAACCTACTTTGATAGCCGTTTGCTTATGTGTGGGGTCGCAGTTCTAACCTAACCTGAACCTACTTTGATAGCTGTTTGCTTATCTGTGGGGTCACAGTTCTAACCTAACCTAAACTTATTAGAATAACCGTACATTTCTGCGTGGAATCGCAATGGTCGCAGTTTTAACCTAACCTTAAACTACTTTGATAGCCGTTTGCTTATGTGTGGGGTCGCAGTTCTAACCTAACCTAAACCTACTTTAATAGCCGTTAGTTTCTGTGTGGGGTTGGAGTTCAAACCTAACATAAACCTATTTTCAAAGCCGTTCGTTGCTGTGTGGGGTTACTATTCAAACCTAACCTAAACCTCCTTTGATAGTCGTTCGTTTGTGTGGAGTCGCATTTCTAATCTAACCCAAACCTACTTTGATAGCCGTTCGTTTCTGTGTGGGGTCGCAGTTCTAACCTTTCCTAAACCTAAGTAGAACCTTACCTTATTACATTCTGTTTGAAGTCTGTTTCATTGAACAGCATATTAGTATGACATAATTAAATACTTAATTGCAAATAAACTTCTTCAAATGTTTGTTTGACAGCTCGCGTACAGTATATGTATAAGCAGCGCGGGTACACGGGCCGCCTCACTGTAAATTCACCTTTCTAATTCGTGTAGTTTATTTGCAATTAAGTATTTAATTATGTCATACTAATATTCTGTTCAATGAAACAGACTTCAAACAGAATGTAATAAGGTAAGGTTCTACTTAGGTTTAGGAAAGGTTAGAACTGCGACCCGACACAGAAACGAACGGCTATCAAAGTAGGTTTTGGGTTAGATTAGAAATGCGACTCCACACAAACGAACGACTATCAAAGAAGGTTTAGGTTAGGTTTGAATAGTAACCCCACACAGCAACGAACGGCTTTGAAAATAGGTTTATGTTAGGTTTGAACTCCAACCCCACACAGAAACTAACGGCTATTAAAGTAGGTTTAGGATAGATTAGAACTGCGACCCCACACATAAGCAAACGGCTATCAAAGTAGTTTAAGGTTAAGTTAAAACTGCGACCATTGCGATTCCACGCAGAAATGTACGGTTATTCAAATAAGTTTAGGTTAGGTTAGAACTGTGACCCCATAGATAAGCAAACAGCTATCAAAGTAGGTTCAGGTTAGGTTAGAACTGCGACCCCACATATAAGCAAACGGCTATCAAAGTAGGTTTAGGTTAAGTAAGAATTGCGACCAGTGCGACCCCACATAGAAACGAACGGCAATTAAAATAGGTTTATGTTAGGGTAAAACTGTGACCCCACACATAAGCGAACAGCTATCAAAGTAGGTTCAGGGTTAGTTTAGAACTGCGGAATAAATATTACTAAATTTAAACCAAACTAAAATAGGAACCCGTAAAGGAAAACCTCAAGCACCATTCATAATTCCCTGATTTAAATTTACTGAAAACTATTCTTCGACAGAATGACTTGTCGATGAAATGAAAATACTTGAACCGTTGTCTTTGAAACAACATTCGATTAAATGATTGTCGACAAGTCAAGGCGAAATCCAAAAAAAAATATCACAAATATTAAACTTATTTCGGGCCACTTTTGAATCTCCTAAGAAAAAAAAACAAAATAGGATTCATTATTTGCAGGAAACCGTGTAACATACAATCGAAATGGTAACCTCCTTCTTTTTTGAAGTCGGTTGAAAACATTTTTTTTCATAGAAGTCCAAAATCTACGCGTGCGAAGCCGCGGGCAAAAGCTAGTCAAGGTATAGTCATCATAGTGGACACATTAGTAGTGTGATGTACATTTGGTGCAGTACTTACAGTAAATAATACATGTGATGATGATTTTTATAAATGACACGTTCTCATTGGTCAATTTAATTTGAAAGGCAGCAGAAGTTACCTACATTTTAGTGTGGCTGAACGCCATGATCCCGTACCACACAAACAAAAAAAGTTACAAGCAGTCCGAGAAAATGTTTCTGAAATATTTTTTGAAACGTCGTATCTTACTATGAATTAAGATACGAACTACCTACGGAACCCTACACTGAGCAATGAGCATGGCCTGACATGCTCTTGACCGGTATTTTTTCTTAAAATTATTGTCGGTACTTAAAACAATGTGACGACCATTTTAATGTATTTACATATTGGATTAAAAATTCCAATTTAATCAGATGTTAAAAAGGATTCTACATTTTTATTTACAAGTATTACCTATTTATTTAAAAAGTCTGTTTACTCGTAATATCAGCCCGTTTCCAGTATCAATTTTCTATGGAAAATTCCACCTGACCCGTATTTTTTAACCACGAGTGTATGCATTTGAACCATTCCAAACACATATTCCAAAAAAGATTTATTTTGCAAACTCTAATGGGAAAAAGGCAAAATTTTCGGAATTTATTCGTTGCGGTGAGCCAACAAAAATATTTAAAATGTATTGTGTGCAAAATAAATAATCCGCTAAATAAAAACATAGTGCGATTAGAAACATTCAACATTCAAATGAATCAGGTCATGACATCTTGAAAGGCGAGCACGCTTACAAATAAAGAAAAGTAGCCGAATAAAACACAAGCTGGTTAGAAAAAAAGATTAAATAATTCATACACTATCGTGACACGCTTGGGATGAGTTCGTTGTTTCGAACAACAAACAATTCTCTCTAATACCAGCCTCCGTAGTTTAGTTGGTAGTGATCCTGCCTACGAAGCTGGAGGTTCCGGGTTCGAATCCCGCGACTAGATCCTGAACTGATACGCGTCTATGAATAAAAAACTTTAAATTAATGTTTAGAACCACTTTGTAAAAATAATGAAAGTTATACCTATATTTGTACAAAAGCTAATTTAACGTCTTTTTCCCAAAAAACAGAAGACTCCAAACAGTGTGTAAAGGAATATAATTCACTAAATTTAAAAATGATAAATCCAAGAATTTAGAGCATTTAAAAAAAGTTTTCGGAAATGCCGATAGACGCAGTGCGCGCTATGTGCGACGCGACGGTTTCGATAATCGTTTGAAGTTGGTGATGAATAAAGGCGAAGTCGTCCAAAATAATTACTGTGATTATTGAATGTAAGGATATCTCTCACGAAATATAGTTTTTATTGCATTTGTTATCAGTCCTTTATTTTATCGGGAGTCTAAACTTTGTGCGTACTTATTGGACGTGTTGTATGTAATTTTTGCTCTACAGGGTGTAAGTCTAATACGGGCGAAGCTCTTAACAAAATTTTCCATATAAAATAATTCGTCGCGCAATGTGGAGCAATATACGCGAGTTAAGAACTCGTTGACAGCTAATTTCAAAAGCAGATGACATAACTGTCATATCAACAATAAGAAATGTTCGTACCTACATTGCTGCTCCGATAATCTTAAAAAAATTCTGTGGGGTCATAATTAAGAGTAACTTTAAAAAAACCTTGTAATCCATGATTACACCAATGAATCCCATGCATGGTTTAATTGATCGCCCGTATTAGATTTACACACTGTATAGCAATCTCAGACTGAAAGAATATACCATATACATACATATATAGCAAAAACTTATCTTATGCCATCCGACTAATTTGTTTCTAGCAAATAGGGCTTATCCTCACTGTGCCAGTGGTCACGAAAATGTTTAGGTTGCATATTTTTATGATTAGGTACAAAGTGCAAAAAGTAAAGTTTCTAAGGGCATAAGAATAATATGTCTAGGTTATAATAACAACAACAATGATGAAATGCAACCATGTATGCAGACTAGCAAAATAAAACTATAGGTTTATGTCAGCAGTTGACGATGTAATGCAGCTTGTTCTATTATAAGCACTTAAAATGCAGCGTAAGTTAATGACCAGCAATATAATAACCGCTAATATGGCCGCCTTAGTCGAGAGGCCTTGCTTGTCATTTTCTTGCACTGCAATTGCGTCGTGTCGTGGGTAATAGGCAAGCTATCAAAGTAATAATGCTCATGCAACTTTGCGCAATTGCGAATCTTTATTCTTAATCACATTAATTGAAACCGGTCATTAGTCAGTTCCGCAAACTTTTGAGACAATTGCAACGAAAACAGAACGTTAAAAATGATATATATTTCATCATAATCTACAGCCTATTTTCGTCCACTGTTAGGTTTAAGCCTCACTTATTTATTACCTATGCGTAAGGAGGCATTAGGAGGTAAATGCCCATAATCGCCACGTTGGGCAAGCAGGTTGGCGAACTCAGTAGGTAGTGTATCCACTAAATATGACGACGTTACCGCCCGTCATCAATCTTCAATAAATCTACGGTCACTGATAATTGAACCCCTTATTCGACTCGACTCTTATGATACGCACGGGAGGAGTTGATAGGCGGATATTTAAACTTTATTCCACAATCGAAATAGGTACAGATGGCTTTCTACAAGTCATCTAACATTGAATTATACTTAATTACGTGCAAACGTTGATTATTTATGAAAATAATGTTTTTTTATGCGTATTCATATCCTACTCTCTCTCTCTATCTAGTTAGTAGTGGCCCTGCCCTGCTTCCAGGTAAAATCCTGGCGAGCGCATATATTTGTGCTGTGCACGTAACAAATATTTAAATCTTGATAATGGTTGTTTAACTTGTTTACTATGTATTTAATAGTCTAATATATGTATACATATTTCATATAGACAAATTATATCGTTGCTTATTGCCCAAAACACAAGCTTTTATTAACCTTGTCGTGGGACTAGGTTGATTTGCGTGACGTCGTCCCATGATATTTATATTTTTACATATTGAACCTAAATGTACTAATGGAATGATCAGCAACGTGATCTAATTCATAGTTTGTACTTTCAAAGAGTCATGATAAAAATTAGTGAGTATAATTTTTTAATCATTGTTTTATGAAATTTAAATAATATCGGATTATACTTAATGAAATAAGGAAGTAGTTTATTATTTGTTCTACTGCTACACTAGGGTAACGTACTCGCTATTTTGAGTTGTGTGTAATAAAAGATTAATTGATAACACATTTGTTGTTTCAGGTCTGGATCGTTTCTACGGACAACGTGGCGATATATTCAAGCAACAGTGCGATAGTGTAAATAGTTAACGATGTGAAAAGAACATTGTTTACAATGGGGTCTTTATTCCACATAAATAATACAAACATCACTAATAGAACATTCGACTCCGTGGACCCAGAGCAAATATTCGGACCACAAAGGGATCCGATGTATATAGTGATACCTATAACAATTATGTACTCCATTATATTTGTGACCGGTGTGTTCGGCAATATATTCACGTGCTTAGTGATAATCAGAAACAAAAGTATGCATACCGCTACAAACTATTACTTATTTAGTTTAGCTATATCAGATTTACTGTTACTTATAAGCGGTATGCCTCAGGAGATGTATTCGATATGGTCGAAGTGGCCGTACGTGTTCGGTCCGGCGTTCTGCCTGATCCGCGGGTTGGCGGCGGAGACGTCGACGAACGCGAGCGTGCTGACGATAACCCTGTTCACGATCGAGCGTTACCTGGCCATCTGCCACCCGTTCGTGTCGCACAAGATGTCGAAGCTGTCCCGCGCTACGCGGCATGTGGTAGCTCTGTGGGTGGCAGCTCTGACGCTGGCACTACCTCAAGCCCTGCAGTTCGGCGTGCGCAGCCACCGCGGCGTCGCCATGTGCCTTCAAACCAGAGTCATCATACAACACTCCTTCGAGATGTCCACATTCTTCTTCTTCTTCGCCCCCATGGTCCTTATAACAGTGCTCTATTCATTAATTGGACTGAGATTGAAGAAATCAGACTTAAGTAATGATGTACCGGGGCAAAAGGAATTAAAATTGAAAATGAGGTTTACACCTAAAGTGCAAAGGAAGCATAGCCAGTCGACGAAGCGTGTCATAAAAATGCTCGGTAAGTGGACTTAGTTATTTTGTTATTTATTAAATAGGTATGTCCTGCACTGTAGAAGTAGAGGGCTAACAACAGTACAGAAAGATAATAAGTAGCTAGTTAAATATTAACTGGCTGACCCATGACTAAATTGACTAACAACATGCCTGGTCATCATATTCGTCATTTTTATTTAATTGTTAGACAGATACGTCTCTTCCTTTTCAGATTCTTTAAAATCATAACAAATGGTAATTTCGTTTTGAGATGTTGCCCTAGTTTCAAGTCAGTGCCCGAGACACACGTAACACGACTCGACTATAATGTATTACGTTACTAAGTAATAAAAAGTTTGACAGCCCGTAGGTCTCTTTATGGATTACGAGTCACATGCTCCATTACATGCAGTCGTATTGTGCCGTAATATATATATGACATCGCGGGTAAAATACATTGTACTTCATTGTTATTAGTCTTCGCGGAAAGTGAACTGGCTGTAATGCACGTCCGTATATCACACGTTCCTTCACTCTTATAACAAGTATTTTATACTGATGCCTTTTGGAAAATCGGTATTAATCATAACTGTAATTCCTATAAAAATATAGTATTTAATCTAGTACTTACAATCATAGTAAAACATGTAAATATGTAGCATAGTTTAATAATTAAGCCTAAGCTCTATAAGTTCTGTAATTGTGTAGGTATATACTTAAACCTTTCACAGTACCTATTTAAATAATTAAAATTAAAGCCGCATTTTATTATTCATAAAAGCACGGTGTTGTGATATCAATCACGGGGGCATTGGTACCTTTTCCATGGAATTGACTAACATAATCGTTACACTACATAAGATCATTTTAACGAATGTATCTAGTTTGCCGTTTTAAGATGCATTCAGACCAAATGAGCATTCGCTGTTCTAACCCCCTACTCTACGAAATTCGATCGTTACACAAAACGTGATTCGTTGATTTCGTAGAGCGGGTGATAGAATAGCGAATGCTCGTTTGGTTTGAATGCACCTTAAAACGGCAAACTAGATACACATTCGTTAAAATGGTCTTATTTAGTGTAACGATTATGTTAGTAAATTCCATACAAAAGGTACCAATGCACCTTTATTGAAGCACTCCCAAGATGAGAGCTTAGCGCGGAGAGCGGAAAGCGTAGTGCGACTAGTGCGACAGCATCTCGCGTGCAAAACTGTGCTAGTTTCTTTTTTGTCCATGCATTTAGAAAAATACTTAAATGCCGTCTCGTGTCTTAGACTGCCATGCCATAGCATGCCACACTCAGCTCAGACTTGGTGCTAGTGCCGATAGTGTCGGGTCAAGATGATAAAACACATAATGGTGGCACAGTTACAAATGTGTACGTTGTTCACTGTTTTCAAAAACAGTCACTGTAACCGAGATCGGTCAGGACACATAATCATCATTGTTTATTAAGTACCTATGCTAAAATACATAGATGTGTCTTACATTTCAGGCCATAACTTTTGGACTAAATTAAAAGTTATAAACGCTGAAGGAATTAAGTGAAATCGTAATTAAATCAAACTATGTTCTTTTTTGTTCTCCGAGGTTCCATTATCAGACCCCGACATGGTGCCAACCTGCCAACTTGAACATCTACGAGTAATGTTATACGCGTACGTTTCAAAATAATAATAATTCGGTTCACAATTCTCGGTAATATCGGGTACTACATACATTAAAAAAACAGTAGAATTAAGAACCTCCTCCTTTTTTTGAAGTTGTTTAATAAATAAGAACTTACGGCAAAAATTCCTACATTAATATGAAATTCTTTAAAAAATATACAATTATTATGTAGTAATCGCTCCGAAAGTTCAAAAATACCGCGACCGGTAACTGTAAGAAGTAGGTACTTCTGCATACCTACTTATTAAATACGCGTTCTCATTGGTCAATTTTAAAGGTAGCAGAAATTACATTTTAGTGTGGCTGAACGCCATGATCCCGTGCCACACAAACAAAAAAAGTTACAAGCAGTCCGAGAAAAGTCTCTGAAATATTTTTCGAAACGTCGTATCTTACTATGAAATCCGTGTTAAGATACGACCTACCTACGGAACCCTACACTGAGCATGGCCCGACATGCCCTTGGCCGGTTATTTTTGTACCATTTTGTTGACATGATTAATATGTACCTATACCTGTATCAAATTGCAAATTTCTAGTATACTAACAACTACTGAGCTATGCTGCGGACAGACGGACAGACGGACATGGCGAAACTATAAGGGTTCCGTTTTTGCCATTTTGGCTACGGAACCCTAAAAAGGCCCTCTCTTTATAAAATCATACCATTTACGCCAATGAAAGGCTTTTTGACGTCATTTCTTCTTTGATGAAAGTCCATTGATAAACCAGCTTATTAGTAGAGGTCCAAATGGAAAAAATTGTGCGCTGTGAGTTACAGTTTTGTAATTTTTACTGGAGCTAGAGGGTGTAAAAATAAATATTTTTAGATGTGGAGGGAAAACCAATTCCCCCCCTGAACGAGGGGGGAGGGGGGTGAACGTGCAAACGGAAGGGTTATGTATAAAATTTTTTCGTCTAATATTTAGGCCTACTATTCATTGTTTGGTATCATTTTCATATAAAACAGACACGGGGAATTCATTTTTGATAATAAACATGAGGATTTTCATAGATAAAAAAATAATTATTGGTATAAAGGTAAAATAATCACAGTTTTTATTTTGATTGTTGCGTTATATAAGTATTACCAAATAAATATATGAAAATAAAAAAAATACTACAAGATAGCATATTTATTGCAGTTTTAAAAAATATATACTTTTTGGAACTTTCCATGCAAAAATAAGTTGTAAAAAAATTGCACCTGTCGCGTACCTCGAATAAAAAAGGGACGTTGCTTTGACTTATTGTTGACAGTACGTTTCTACTGCGGAAATTTAGCGATTTTGCGTAAACAAAATACTCCATAATGTCTGTTAGGGCAAATTGCTTCAACCTGAGTTAACCAAGCAACCCGGGTTAAACGTTTATTTCACACGGAATTTGATAATTGATAAATTTTCTTATGAAGTACCTAATAAGTAACTGACCCGGCACTATACAGAGGATATCCGAGACATCAGCCTATGTGATATTAGAATGGCTCTTGAACAGCTCAAAAATAACAGGGCGTCTGTGGAAGACGGCATTATAGCTGAGCATCTGAAGCCAGGTGGTAAACCAATCCTTATGGCCCTTCAGAAGTTGTTCAACTCCGGAAGGGAGAACGCCTTAGGCATGGAACAGCTTATAAGATGTTTTCAAGAGTCATTACGAATCGTCTTGCACGCAGGCTTGATGACTTCCAGCCACCCGAACAAGCCGGTTTCCGAATTGGCGTTTCGTAAATGTTATACAGAAGACCGAGGAATAGGTATAACCTGCCCCTCTGTTTAGCGTTTGTGGATTACGATAAGGGGGGTTTCCATGACGTACTAATGCGGTTTAATTTAGGTCAAGAGAAAGGGACAAGGCAATACGAGTCGTGTATCACTGCCCCTTTCCCAGAACCTAAACTGAATCGCATTAGTACGTCATGGTAACCCACAAGGCCTTCGATTTGATCGAAACTCTGGGCAGTACTATACAGTCTCTTTAACGGTACCAAGTAGACTACCGCTATGTCGAAATGTTGAGGTGTTTGTACGAAAGCGCCACTATGTCAATCCAACTCCAAGATCAGAGCTTGAAGCATATTATACTGCAGCGGGGAGTCAGGCAAGGACGTGTCATCTCCCCTAACCTCTATACCGCTGCACTGGAAGATGTATTTAAGACTAGACTGGAAAAGGTAAGTATCAACATAAACAGCGAGTACCTCACTCACCTTCGATTCGCTGATGATACGGTGGTCTTGGCTGAGACCTTGGAAGATTTCAGTACGATACTCGCTGACCTCAGTAGCGTCTTCGAGCGAGTTCGTCTTAGGATGAACATGGATAAGACGAAAACTCCCGTTACAATCAGAGACTAAACTCGAAGGTGTAGACGAATATAATATACCTAGGACAAGCTACCCAGTTAGGTAGGTCCAACTTTGAGTAAGAGGTCAATCATCGAATCCGACTAGGTTGGGCAGCGTTTGGGAAGCTACGACATATCTTTTAGTCCAATATTCCGCAGTTCTTGAAGACAAAAGTATTTGATCAGTGTGGCAAGATAAAGAGTGATGACATACGGTACTGAAACGTTTTCGCTTAGAATGGGCCTCATAAGAAAGCTTAAAGTCACCCACAGGGCAATGGAGAGAGCTATGGTGGGAGTCTCTCTGCGAGGTCGTATTAGAAATGAGACGATCCGCAGCAGAACCAAAGTATAGCTCCATAGCTCTCCGAATCACTAAAGTGGCAGTGGGCGGGGCACATTGCACTTAGAACCGATGGCCAATGCGGCGGCCTCGCAGGTGGAAGGCACAGCGTGGGTAGGCCCCCCACAAGGTGGACAGTGAAGGTCTCAGGAGTCCGCTGGATGCGAGTGGCGCAGGACCGGTCATTGTGGCAATCTTTGAGGAAGGCCTATGTTCAGCAGTGGACGTCTTTCGGCTGATATGGTAATAATGATAATTTACGAAGTAAACGTTTAACAATTGATTGTCAAATTCCATATGATATAAACTTTTAACTTGGGTGAACTGGGTTAGTTGTTTAGTCCCGGTTAGTGAAAATTACCTATATCGTCTTTGGTAATGAGATCATTACCTAATGACACTTGTAAAAATGATTACCCATTCCGGATAGACCAGATATATAATACACACGCGGTATACAATAATCGATAAAATCTAAAAATAGAGTCTGAACAAATAAAATTCTTAATAATCTTAGGTTATTTAAAAAAAGAAGATCAGAAAATATTCAATTTACTTTCATATCAATAAATATTTACAATTGTGATATGAACAATAATATGCAAGTACAAATTTTTGTACTTGCATGTATAATCTATGAGCAGTTGCCGGCACAAGTCTCTTTTTTGAGATTACGCGGAGGTTTTTGTTGGAGGTACGCGTAAGGTAATTTTTTTTTTCAGTCTATTTTTGTATGAAAGACTACAAAAAGTGTATATTTTTAAAAACTGCAATAAATATGCTATCTTACACAATTTTTTTCAATGGGATAAGTTTGTTTTTTAATACTTATATGACGCTTAAATTAAAATAAAAACGGTAACTTTTTTACTTTTACTCCAAAAAATCTACATTTTTATATGTAATTGCTCATGTTTATGATAAAAAATGGATTTTCCAGGTCCGTTTTACACAAAAATGATACCAAACAATGCATAGTAGGCCTTATTAAATAGTAAACAAATATTAAACTCAACCCTTCCACATGCACATTCACCCCCCTCCCCCCGCGCTCAGACGGGAAATTGGTTTTCCCTCCACATCTAAAAACAACTATTTTGAGACCCTCTAGCTCTGGTTAAAATTACAAAACTGTAACTCGCAGCGCACAATTTTTCTCAACTTTGTATGGGCCGTGACCCTTACTATATCTTTATTCCGGCCTTAATGTTTTTGTAATGATTTTATTCCCTATGCCTATGCGGTGTCAGTGGTGCGGCAAATAGTCACGGAGCTATTTGTTCAAGAGGTTAATATATGTGGAAAGCACGACATTTTTCACTAGTCCTATATTTTTTATGAGCATTTACTTATATGCCACGGTCAAACCTAGAAACTTTAAACAGGAGTTCAGTTACAAAGATTCAAATTCGCTAAAACGAATTTCGTTGATGCTAAATAAGTAAACAGACGGATAATGTAATGTTTTTGCTCGGATTTTGCCATGATACAAGAGAACGCTAAAGAAAATAGTTTAATATATTTATACATTTTTTCTTACTGACGCAATGAAGCATTAAGTACTTACCTAATTTTCATCTTAGTCGGATTCTTCTCTTTACCGAGGAGACGGTCCGTAAGTTAGCTCACCAATTCTACTTATTTTTTGACGAGTCATCCATATTGACACCTATGTTATTGAGGTTCTGCGAGGATATTAATCACTTATAGATTAATCACTTATAGACACCTAATGACCACATTGATGATGTCTGCATCATTATTTTTATTGTAATCAATCAGCGCATTGGCGTCCAGCTGTTATATTGTATTTAGCCTGATAAACAAATATCATCATCATAAACATAAGAGATATTCTCTTGTCGGTGGAGTAACTTCCAGCCCTCTCTATCTTGTGCTAGCACTTTGAGACACTGATACGACACCACCCCCGCTCTTTCCATCACTTGGTCCATGTAGCTTCGTCTTGGTCTGCCTCTTCCTCTTCTACCTTCTATCTTGCCCTCAAGGATGGTTTTGAAGAAATGGTCGTGACGAATCAAGTGTCCAATCATCTTTCCGCGTCTCGATTTCCGATAAACAAATAAATAAATAATAAATAATCTCATGTCGCAGTGGCCGTCGTGGTGGCATTCTTCATCTGCTGGGCGCCGTTCCACGCGCAGCGGCTGGTGGCCATCTACGGGACCGACGAGCACCACCGGCCCCGCTCCAGCCTGCTGCTTCATGCCTACACCATCCTCACCTACATCTCTGGCGTCTTCTATTATTTCTCCACGAGCATCAATCCTATACTCTACCACATCATGTCCAACAAGTTTAGGGAAGCTTTCAAGGTTGGTATTAGTCATTGCATTGGCTGCTTAGTAAAATACTCGAAAGTTGACAGGGGTGCCATTAGATCCCAGCTCAGGTTCGTATGAATTTAGATAATTATTCTTAGGTTTCTTTTGTTGAAATTGACGGCATATCATTTCTTAGAATACGAGTACTTACTTGTGCCAATCATGTAAATATATAAAACTTTTGTCGGGAAACCTGAGACATATTTATATTACAATGAAACATCGATAACACTTAAAGAAAAATTCTAAAAGTTCGTGTTGAAATTCTAAAATTTTGGTAAATTTCGTTATGTCAAATAACTCACAATAAATCAATCAGGAATTATACGTGAAGAGACCCGATCTCTCTATATTTTTTTGAGTAACATGCAGACAGGTTTATTTCTTTTCTGTCCGAATTCGACCGAAGTTGGGGTCCATTTCTCGAACAGTGTTAAACTAACAATATCATCCTGAATTCTATCATATCATAATTATAATTTACATGGCAACGCGTTAATTATATTATACTTATAGAGAAAAAATTACATAATTATCTTGGCGAGAAATAGGCTCACGAACGTTAAGTGCGCGATCTCGTTCACTTTACTCTCAGCTGCCAGATCAAAACTTTGAGGAACGAAAATAGTTTTATTGGAACAGTTATTACTTTATTACATCACGGATTCACTTGTAGTGGTAAAATATAAAATGTATGGATTCAGCCTCGCCTATTGTGCTGTTTAAAAAGGTTTGATGAGTAGTAACGTATTCTTAATGGGCATAGGCAATACGGTAAGTGAGGTCAACCGTTTAATTCTTAAAGATATATGTACAAAGCCCGGAAAACCCGGGTGCTTTTATGTCAGAGAGTGCGTATATTTTATGAACACAATATACGTGTATTCTAAAAGACCAAATTCAATATTATTTCGGTATCTGTGACCGAAACAAATTATTTATTCAAGTAGTTGTTTTTCTGTTAAATCAATGTTAGAATTAGTTGCATTAGATATGTATTATTATTTTTCAATAAAGTTTTGTATTTAAAGAAAACATGTTTACAAAAACACTACATAACTTTTGTAAGATCCTGGCCTATACTAGAACGAAGCCCCATAATGCGGCTCATTTTAATAAAATACAATTAGAAACAGGCCGGTAGTCAAGTTGCACGCAAGACGTTGTCACGCCACTTTTATGCTAGGGTCGTTGTAAGTCCTCAGATGTTTTACTAATCCAAAATGAACAACAATAAATAATATCATGGTGAGAATGTCGTAAAGGCCCAGAAGGACAAGTCCAGTAAGTACCTACACTTAGCCAACAAGATAACCACCATGTGGGTTATTACAGTGAACGGTCTAATAGCGAAGAGTCTCGATCGACATCTTAGGAGACTCGCTAGATGAGTGGGTTAAGGGTCAGAAGCAGAAGGCAGTAATCCTGGGCACGGCGCGGATAGTCCACTGATTCCTGTCTCTGCGACTTTAACCACCGGCAGCTTACGCCTGCTCCGTTGCCGGCGGCACCCTAGGTTAAGTTTTTTACAGGGAGACTTTAAATTGGTAATTCGAAACACATCACACGCTTTTAAATTAAGCAAAAGTTTTATTTTCTTAATGTTTAATTACTTTTGTCTGGTAATTTACTTTTGTCACGTTATTTATGAAGAAAACGTGTTTTGATAATTGTCACTTGTCAAAGAAATAGTAAATTTTTAACCAAGGGTCGAAGTGACCTATTACTGGCGAGCGAACAAAGTGAGAAATGAATAATGCAAACACTCTATTTTTTACTTTGACTTTGAGGAAAGTATAAGAATCAGGCAATCAGTTTCAATAAAAAACATATTTATTTATTATGCTTTTCATTTTAATAAATAAGTTACAAATTTTAGTGCACAATAAACCACAAAGGATCAAGTCCATATGGACTTAATCCTTTAAGTTTATTGTGGACTTCAGCATTATAGGTATAAACACTACAAACGGTTCATATAATATACTCGTACATATATACTTTTAATGTTTGAGACAATTCGGTAAAGTATGCCTAAAACACATTTTTGGGCAGTAATTTCACTCTCTTTTTGGAACGCTAATTTATGAAATTATAATATATACGCCTACAGATATCTTCCTTTTTAAACTTCTGGTAAGAGACTATCCACCACTGTTTTAGTTTTGAAAATCTATTTATACAGAATTACTAACATTAAAAAAAAACATAAATTCTTCTTTGAGCAAAATTCTCTATCCAAGTACTACATTCCATAAGTACATTCCATTCATGTCCCATATTTTTGGGACACTCTATTTAGATACATACTTAAATTCATAGAAATTAAATGCATTTGAATTCAGAGCCTCCAGCTTCGTCGGGGTCACCACAAACTAGGATACGGAAGCTTATTTAAAATAAAATAAGTAAAAAAAGTTTTAAGTTAAACGGTTTTTATTGCACCAAAAACTAGAAAATAAAAATTTGTTGTAACTAACCGTAGATGCTACTTTGTGTAGATTACTCACGTGAAACTATTATCACTGTAGTCTTCCCAAGTCGGATACTGAAAGCCACGTTTAGCCTCTATGTCAATGGATTAAGCGTTACCTAATCGGAAACTTTTACCAAACTGAAATAAAAACGTGGGGCGTACGTAAATTTGATTTAGTCACTATAATTATTTAAGAACACACATAGAAATCAATACAGCAATAGAGTAATAAGTTTTGTTCTGACCTTGATAAACATTATTTACCTCTGTAGAAGTGGAACAGATGGATGATTCATTGCAAAATTACATAAAGCTACAATTACATATTTTGAACTTGTATGTTTCCTTATAATAACGCCCCACGTTTTTATTTTAGTTTGGTAAAAGTTTCCGATTAGGTAACGCTTAATCCATTGACATAGAAGCTAAACGTGGCTTTCAGTATCCGACTTGGGAAGACTACAGTGATAATCTACACAAAGTAGCATCTACGGTTAGTTACAACAAATTTTTATTTTCTAGTTTTTGGTGCAATAAAAACCGTTTAACTTAAAACTTTTTTTACTTATTTTATTTTCAAGTTTTT
Source organism: Thaumatotibia leucotreta (assembly GCA_025490895.1). Lineage (NCBI taxonomy): Eukaryota > Metazoa > Arthropoda > Insecta > Lepidoptera > Tortricidae > Thaumatotibia > Thaumatotibia leucotreta. Next base: position 22,282 of record JALPQI010031476.1, read on the forward strand.
AGTGCAATTGTTAAGTTAATTTCCGATACTATACCTACTTATTGTAGTAGACCAAAGATGTTGTTTGTAATATGCAATACAATTATGCATGCTATCGTTTAACTCTCGCGCTTTAATCACGACACATATGTAAACGTAATGGACATTATTTTACGTGTAACGAGAAGAGAATTCCAGCTCAATAGATATTTTTAGAAACCCGACGCTAAAAAAATGAAGTGTCTTAAATGGACGTGTTATTCATACAATACCTTAGATAACAAAGATCTGACAATAAGGAATATATCAATCAATTTGGTTTATTGAGAAAATCAAGTTTAATTTTTTATATTGTACACATTACACAAGTCGAATTTCGAGACTATAAAATATAAACACATACTGTCAGTCGACCAATCGGAGGACCGCAGGTCTGACGGAAAGTCCGACGCGAACCGAGTGCCCAAAGGGTCAATCCATACAGTCTATCTCGAAGGCACTATATGACACGCACTACGTGAACCGGAGGGACTCACACTCTCTGTCTATCAATTGGAGGACCGCATGTCCTACGCAAACCACCTGCGCTGTCAGTCTATCAAACGGAGGGCCGCAGGCCCGACGGCTCGCCCTACGCGACCCACTCACGCTGTCATTATCAGCTGGAGGGCCGCAGGCCCGACGGCTCGCCCTACTCCATCCACTCACGCTGACACTGTATCAGCTGGAGGGCTGCAGGCCCGACAGCTCGCCCTAAGCAAACCACTCACGCTGTCATTCTATCAGCTGGAGGGCCGCAGGTCCAACGGCCCGCCCTACGCGAGCAACTCACGCTGCGGGTCTATCAGCTGGAGGGCCGAAGGCCCGACGGCTCAGCCTACGCTACGCGCTTCTCTCACGCTGTCACTCTATCAGCTGGAGGGCCGCAGGCCCGACGGCTCGCCCTACGCTACGCGATCCACTCACGCTGTCACTCTATCAGCTGAAGGGCCGCAAACCCGACGACTCGCCTTACGCGATCCACTCACGCTGTCACTCAATCAGCTGGAGGGCCGAAGGCCCGACTGCTCACCCTACGCTACGCGATCCACTCACGCTGTCACTCTATCAGCTAGAGGGCCGCAGGCCTAACGGCTCTCTACGCGAACCAATCACGCTGTCACTCTATCAGCTGGAGGGCCGCAGGATCGACGGCTCGCCCTACGCTACGCGATCCACTCACGCTGTCACTCTATCAGCTGGGGGGCGCAGGCCCGACGGCTCGCTCTACGCGATCCACTCACGCTGGCACTCTATCAACCGGAGGGCCGTAGGCCCGACGGCTCGCTCTACCCGATACACTCACGATGTCACTCTATCAGATGGAGGGCCAAAGGACCGATGGCTCGCCCTACGCTACGCGATACACTCGCGCTGTCACTCTATCAGCTGGAGGGCCGCAGGCCTGACGGCTCGCCCTACGCTACGCGATCGACTCACGCTGTCATTCTATCAGCTGGAGGGCCGCAGGCCCGACGGCTCTCTCTACGCGATCCACTCACGCTGTCACTCTATCAGCTGGAGGGCAGAAGGCCCGACGGCACGCCCTACGCTACGCGATCCACTCACGCTGTCACTCTATCAGCTGGAGGGCCGCAGGCCCGACGGCTCGCCCTACGCTACGCGATCCACTCACGCTGTCACTCTATCAGCCGGAGGGCCGCAGGCCCGACGGCTCGCCCTACGCTACGCGATCCACTCACGCTGTCACTCTATCAGCTGGAGGACCGCAGGCCCGACGGCTCGCCCTACCCTACGCGATCCACTCACGCTGTCACTCTATCAGCTAGAGGGCCGCAGGCCTAACGGCTCTCTACGCGAACCAATCACGCTGTCACTCTATCAGCTGGAGGGCCGCAGGATCGACGGCTCGCCCTACGCTACGCGATCCACTCACGCTGTCACTCTATCAGCTGGGGGGCGCAGGCCCGACGGCTCGCTCTACGCGATCCACTCACGCTGGCACTCTATCAACCGGAGGGCCGTAGGCCCGACGGCTCGCTCTACCCGATACACTCACGATGTCACTCTATCAGATGGAGGGCCAAAGGACCGATGGCTCGCCCTACGCTACGCGATACACTCGCGCTGTCACTCTATCAGCTGGAGGGCCGCAGGCCTGACGGCTCGCCCTACGCTACGCGATCGACTCACGCTGTCATTCTATCAGCTGGAGGGCCGCAGGCCCGACGGCTCTCTCTACGCGATCCACTCACGCTGTCACTCTATCAGCTGGAGGGCCGAAGGCCCGACGGCTCGCCCTACGCTACGCGATCCACTCACGCTGTCACTCTATCAGCTGGAGGGCCGCAGGCCCGACGGCTCGCCCTACGCTACGCGATCCACTCACGCTGTCACTCTATCAGCCGGAGGGCCGCAGGCCCGACGGCTCGCCCTACGCTACGCGATCCACTCACGCTGTCACTCTATTAGCTGGAGGACCGCAGGCCCGACGGCTCGCCCTACGCTACGCGATCCACTAGGGTAGGCCCCAGTGGGTAGGCCGGGGTGGGTAGGTGGGTAGGTGAAGGTTGCTGGATGCGGGTGGCACAGGGCTGGTCCTTGTGGCAATCTTTGGGGGAGGCCTATATTCACCAGTGAATGTCTTACGGCTGATATGATGATGATGATGATTATTATGAAATCCGTATGTTTCTACCAAATATCTAAAGCAATACTTCAAAGTCTACTTGTCGCTAAACCTAGCGGTTGTGGCAGGCAGTAACACTGGAGTATCAGATTTGAAGAGTTGGACGTTAGTATTAAATTCGCATGTTTCTACTCTATATATGTAAAGAACTTCTTTAAAATCAACATATCTATAAAAGATAAATCTTGCGGTTATTGTGGGCAGTACTGCAGCATCAGGACTGAGGAGTTGGAAGTCAAGATCAGGCTGTTAGTATTTGATTATGCCAAACATGCTTTAATTTCATTTTCACGTGTCTAACACTCTTGGTTAAGGTAAGCAGTACGTCTGCAGCATCAGGTTTTGAGGATGAGGATACAAGGATACAAATATTATAATCTTGCATTGTCATGGGGACTTGATAAGAGTTCCAAATTTTATTGACTTCGGTCCAGTAGAAGTGGTCGAAAAATCCACAGATAAAATATAGGGAAGATTCCGTGTATTAAGACATACATGAACTAACTATTGTCATCCTTCACCCCATCTCAAGACGTATTCCATAAGGAAAAAGAGACAAATAAAGTGACTCTACTTGGTCGTGAACTCCATCAACGACTCCATTTTCTTGAACAATGCTACCAACCTGACTAGATAAAATGTCATTACTATTAGTGATGTCCAGTCTTCAATCGTATACTTTTATCGTCAATAATAATATTTTTACCAAATTAGGTAGCGAATACAGTAGGAATAAACCTTATTTCCTACTCAAAATCACGATCTTCTTCGATCGTGATTTCAAAATCTACATTTTAGGATAAAAATAAAATCACGAAGTTAACGAAATATTTTCTTTAATTAAAATGTCATAATGAGGGTTTCCTAAAACGTATGCCACTAGTTGGCGCCACTTAGCCGTAAGGTCCCGCTAAGAAACACAATTATCTAGCCCCAAAGAAAGACTAAGTAAATGTTTATTTTTTTTTTAAATAAAGTTTAAATTTTTTTATGTATTTTTTTTAACTCATACAAAATATTTAAACCAGAAACTATAAACATAGAATTTAGACAAGTTTCTGGACCTGCTCCCGCCCTGGTGATTTCAGAAAACTCTCATTATAACATGTTTTATGGACTTATCATTCCTTAGAGCATACCTAACAATTTTGGTATGATGGCTTCTTTATAATTAAATTAATCAGTCTACACAAGTATCACATGAGCGTCATTATTAAACTAAACTTAATTTACTTGCTGGTTGACATGACATTGGATGATTACCAAATATGGTGGGTAGTACGTCAGAATGTAATCACTTATGCGCGTACCCTTGCCTGAAACAACAGCTTAAAATTGTGCGGAGCATATTTTTGAATACTCTTTAGGGTACCAGTCGTCTGCCTTTTTGATATTTTTGACCCATAATAGCCTTTGTTCAGTGTCCAGTGGAAACCTGTTGGACATTAAAAACATCGATTCATTTTTGAGTTGACTATCAATACATTTATCGATATCACGATCGGTCTCTTAAGTACCACACTATGCGATACAAATGTTTGAATCCCGCTATTTATAATTACATTACGAATGTAAATACAAATGGTTTAATCACAAAACTACACATATGTATCCGACAACAAATATTAAATAAGATTTTCAGTTACTTTTACCTTAATAAGGTTCGAAATCTTAAAATTCAAGTCAAAACTAAATTGCCGGTGAAACGTAATGTCTTTATTTTGTTCATTCAGGTAACCCTGGCGGTTTTTACACCCTGAAACCACACAAGTCATCACTTTTATCACATTCCGTGCACTTATCGAACAGAAATATACATGAAAAGCTTTATTTTAATCACTTTTACTATTTGCGGTTTAGGTGCACTAGTATACCCAAACAAAGATCGTTGACAGGCATTGCCGGCGTCACCCACAGATAAAATAGACTCGGTCTATCAATTTTATATGTCTATGGAAAAATCAATCACAAGATTTGAAGCATCGACGACAGTTGATACGCGGTGAAGTTAATAAAAACCGTTTAATAAAATAGAACCATTTACAAAGTGAAAAATAGTATTAAAAAAAACTGAATTCGCCGGAGACCAAATCGGGAACCAAACCTGCATTCCTGCACGCGTAGCACATACTGTCGCACCAATCATCATCTTTTATTAACTATGTACATTGATAAAAAAAGAGGAACGGATAGTCTATCTCGCCGCGACATATAGTCTCATCAATCATGTGCTAAGCCTACTGCGCCCATAGTGCGGAATATAGTGCATATGGGGCTAAGGCTTACCAAAAACAATAAAAAGCCACGAACAAATTTTGTTTATAAAAAATATTACTTTTTTCTCCATAAATGTCAAAACTAGCAACATTGATATTCATTCCACAAGTTGCGGGGTACTCTGCAGGTGCGGTGATGCACGCTATTGCATAGATACAAACGGAATTAAATGGCAACCTTGTGCTAATTAACGTAGCTTCGAATGAAATCACATTGTTATTATGATTATCTATAGGTACTTAGTTTATCGGACAAAAAGTTGACATTGAAATATAATGAGTTGCTGGTGTTTTTAATGGAGTCTACTTACTAGTTTTTATGATTGAATTAATTAACTATCCAACTTTCGCATACTTTTGAGAATAAACTGGAACAGTGTCTACGTTTTATTTACGATGAGAATAATAAGTTTTTTCTGTTTTGCTATTTAAAAAAAAGGTGATTATAAGTATTTGGTACACCAAATAAAGCACGATAATAGTTGATCAGTAATATAAAACCATAAAGAGTTCAATAAACTCTTTTTTTTTTACAAAAAAAACATAATTAATACGGTCTATTTTTGATGATATTTATATTATTTGATTATAATAATAATAATAATAACAACTTTTATTTCGGACGTAGTCCATATAACTAACTACTACATATTTAAAAATAAATAATACTAATTAATAAAATAATACTATATCTAAGAAGTGTGGAGCTTAGTCCATCTCTGCAGTAGAGGAGAGTCCCACCTATCTACTAACGCCTTCAGGATGCTGTTGGAACTGCCTCGCCAACGGTTTAATAAGGAGGCACATCGCTTTCTCATGATTGCGTCGAACCCATCTACTTGCGCCTCCGCAAACATTCCCGAGGCGCTGCAGTAGCGAGGCAGACCCATCAACATCCTGTAGGCATTATTATATTGCACTTGTAGGTCGCTGTACGCTCGCTGCGTATGCGTAAAGCTACCCCACAGGCTGCAAGTGTAAAAAGTTTGGCAGTATGCTTTGAATAACGTTACCTTTACTGGAACTGTACAACGAGCAAACCTGCGGCATAGCATATTGCAACGAACGGCCAGCGCCCTACGCTCTCTTTCTATGTCAATATTATCGCTGAGGTCTTCCGTCACCCAATGTCCTAAATATTTAAATTTTTCTACTCTGGTTAGAGGTGTGTTATATAATGATATGTCAGGCAGATCGATGTAGGTCTTGGATTTTGGTTTAAAAACCATTACCTCACTCTTTTTAACATTATATTTAAGCCCATGATTCTCAGCGTATTTTTGACATATAAATATAAGTCTCTGTAATGCTCTAATTGAAGGGCTTAGCAGCACCATATCATCAGCGTAGTTCAAATTATTTATGCATACTCCACCTATATGACATCCGATCTTAGTGCTGCTAAGCTCTTCGATCAGACTATTTATGAAAATAGTGAACAGTCTGGGGGAGGTTAGGCCTCCCTGCCTTACACCGCATTGCAACCTGTACTCCTCGGAGAACGTCCCCCCCCATCTGACCTGGTTTTTCTGGTTGCTATACCAGTATTCCAATATCGCTATTATCTCAGATGGCAGAGTCGTATCTCTCTTTAGTTTATCCCACAACAGATTATACGATACCAGATCAAAAGCTTTTGATAAATCTAAGAATGCAGCAAATACGGGTGTTTTTCTGGTCGTATAGTACTGTACAGTCTGCTTGAGGCAAAGAATAGCACTTTCCGTGGACAAACCTGGCCTAAACCCAAATTGCGCATCGTTGAGGGATGAGTGCTTTTCTATTTGCCTATCAAGCAGACCGTCCAGTACCTTAGCTATAACAGATGCCAGCGATATAGGTCTGTAGTTGGATAAGCTAGATGAATCCCCAGTTCTATCCTTGACTATCGGTACTACAATGGTATGCATTAGGTCGTCGGGCAAATAAGAGTGACTCAAACACAGGGAATAAAACATCGCCAAACATCTAGGCAGGTGGTCACCAGCGTACTTCAAGTGTTCGACGCTGAGATCGTCATGTCCTGGTGATTTTCCGCCATCCATGCCTTTGATAACATTCGATACATCTTTAGCCGTAAAGATAATGTTACATATCGGCGAGACATCCGATCCAGCACCGAAAACCTGCGACGCTGACCCTAGTGGAGATTCTAGTCTAAAGTGTCTCCGGAACAGGTTAGCAATATCAACAGGCACATGCACTCCCTCCATACTGGCCGGGAGACTAGGTCTATGGTCCAGCTTTTTGGTGTTCTTCCAGAATTTAACAAACTTTTTATTCGAATGATGCTGTGCGATTATGTCCATTTTTATTTGTTCCGCATTGTTCTGGCACCATTTAAGCCTTGATTTAAATATTTTTCTGGAATTACACATATTCTGATAGTACACACCAGCTTTCGGCCTACCATGTGATAACCAGGCCTTGAACCATAGCCGCGCCTCCCTGTGGGCGTCCCTCACGTGCTTGTTCCAGCCTGGTACATGTTTGGTTCTGCCACTGTGCTTACTAGTACTCGTATATGTCAGTTCGGCACTTTTTGAGAGTGTATTAATAATTTCCTTATACATGTCATTCAATAGTAGCCGATGACTTGTATCTGAACATATTTTATTCGCACAGTTGCAGAAATCTAAATTAAAATCTATTTTCTTTAACTTACTATTACAATGGTCGCGGTATCTATCATAGATATATGAAAGAGAGAGATTTGTAACGAAGCGAAATTGTAATGAGTCTCGGTGTCTCCGAGGTCGGGCCTTTGCCACGCTGTGATTGGCTAAAGCGCTACCATATGATGCGGCACTAGAGAGGAGGCTACGTCGATAAATTATTATCCATAGATATTTGATAAGGCCGGAATATTAAGGATAACATTAAAATCGATCTATCATTTAATAAGAAATAAATACAGATTAAAATATCGCATTGGACGATGTATCTAATCTTTATAAACATTATGTTATCCGTCGCGCCCTTGTTAGCTGTTGCCCTTTAGCTTTTTAGCCTGTTAGCCTTTGTGCGCTGGTGCCCTGGAGCATGGGCCGGCCGCTAGTTTGGGACGCCATCTGCGTTGACACTCTGGCGCCGTCCCATGTTTCGGTCACCGGCGTTGCTGCTGGCGCCGCGGCATCATTAGCCGAAAGTCTCAAGCGCCGCAAATATGCTGCTTTAGGAACCAGATACATATTTGTGGCGTTTGGTGTGGAGACCTTGGGGCCATGGGGGCCAAAGTGCACATGGACTTTTTAAAGATCTAGCGGCTCGCCTAAGAGAGACCTCAGGCGACCAGAGAGCTGGCCAGTACCTTGCACGGCGTTTAAGTATAGCTATACAACGGGGGAATGCGGCCAGCTTTCTGGGTACCTTGCCCACTGACGGCGATTTAGGCCAATTTTTTTATTTATAGGTAGTTAAGTCCTTATATTGTTTGTTTTCATTTTATGTCGTTTAATAATAAATTAGAAAACTTTTTTCTTACTTTCGTGTCGGATTTGGTTTGTAAATAATAAACTACAGAATGTCAATTATAAACATATATTTGAATATGAACAAAGCAATTTATTAACGACATTATCTTAATTGTGGCTGGGAATCACATGAACAAATAATTATTTAGACGGTTGTACCCTTAATAAATATAATGTTATCAGCCGTTTCCGCGATGGTCACATATTTAAATAAAACAATTTCAACCTTTGACAACGGTTATTGTAAAAGGCTCAAAATAATATAATACGCGATATAATATATATATATTGTTTTACCTTTATGAAGATAAGATATTGATACAAGGGTCAAAATATGAAAGAAAAATTGAATATAATCAAATACATCAACAATTTATCGACCCTATTTGTCATCGGCACGGTTAGTCGTACCTCTAGTTCGCGGCCTGCTCGCAGCGGCCGTATCAAGAAATGACAGGACGGTTGTGAATATCGCTAGGAATTGGATACATTGCACGGTCACTTACCAAATTGCAACTTGCTTACTATTCTAAGCCGTCAATGTAAAACGCACATACAATTTGTCACTGAATAGTTCAACCATTTGGTACGCCCAAGTAAAATCATTATGACATTTATGTCAGCGGTTTGTTGTTATATTATTTGTAAAAATACGTGGTTTTGTCAACTAATAACTAAAAAATCAATACTTTCATGTGGTACGTGACTCAATAGTCCTTGAAATGTTTATTTACACTCCTATTTTTACAAGAAATAACGGCACAATTCGGCATTTTGCGGATATGTCCGAGCTCATCCCGCAGTCGCGGGTAAGTTGCGACTGGCTCATAGGGCGCGCATCTGTCACACTATAAAGGCCTATCGGCCATAACGCTGCGACATGTTCCATGCCACCGTTAGCTATCTATACTGATCTGTGGTATCTATCAATCTGACCAGGATCGCGTTCGCCCCATCTTATTTTATTACGTATCATATTGGCACACATTGGATCTTGAGATACCAGTGAATTGATGTTACATTCTAATAAGACTGGATAATGGTCAGACCAATAGATATCCTGTAATACTGATACATTCGAAACTGTTGTCTTAGCCGCATTAGTAACAACGCAGTGGTCAAGCCATCGCCGACTACCGTGTGCTTCGCTTACGAATGTGAAAGTGTCCGCCGGTAAAATATCCATGTCTATGCATGTCCATGACTGATCTTCACAGAAATTATCAAGTTCATATGAAAATTGCTCACCTGGATGTGCATTGTAGTCGCCTAACATGAATACACATTGAATATCCTGGCTGTCAACGATTGTACTGATCTCACTCAGGCATTCCGTGAATTCAATGAGATTTTCATTTGTATCTGTGGGCATGTAAATGGAAAAGACAAGTAGCGAGCGATTGTGTACCACAATTTTGATCGCCGCTAAACGTACGCTCTTACACTGTACTACTGAAACTATCGGAAATAAATCCTTCCTCCATAGTAGGGCAACTCCACCGTGTGGCCTGCCCCGCAACAGGCCGGCCGAAGAATCTACTGCAGATTTACCAGTAAACCCGAAATTGTCGTCAATGCTGTCCAAGAATGGTAAGTCATGGCTAAGAAGCCAAGTCTCCTGGAGGGCTACAATATCAGCTGACTTGCACAGTTTTCGTACACACTCGGTAGATCTCTTTATGTTTTTACAATTAAATGTAATTATTTTCAGAGTTTTATCCATTATTGTTTAACGGTCCTTTGGTGTCTGTTTTATTTATGAGACTTATAAAACGGCGATAAGATACTCCTTCAGGCCAAAAATTACTCTTCATAAATATCTCAATTTTACTGTTAGGCACGAATATCTTAAAGGAATTATACGGTTTTTGTATCTTCATGTTCATTTTAATAGGCAATACCTTTAAGTTCGTTTTCCTTACAATATAAGCTTCAATGTCAGATAAGGATACTTCCTTCGCTACATTATAAATATAAATAGGAGCACTGGATTCCGCCGCTTTAAAGTTATCCAGAGGATCTGTAGTCGCTATTCCTTTTTGTCCAACGAAGGGGTCATTTCCTTTATGCTTCGGATCCAACTTTTTCTTACACTTCCTGTTTGGTGTTTTCCATTCGCCATCTTTAGCAACAGCTGCGTATGAGGCTTTATTCTGTGGTTCAACTTGTACGGCCGTGTGTTTGGGAGGCGCATTATTTACCAACTCATTATGATTTTCTTGACGGTCAGACTGGTATGTAGATAAACATGGCGACAGTAGAGAAGAGACAGAGGCGACTTCAGGCACAACTACAGTATCTATGTCTGGACGATTACTCTGGCCACTGTCGTCGTTTGATACTCTTTGTTTTACGGCATTGAAAGTATTGATATTATCCTTGGGGTTCTTTAAAGATGAGGAATTTTTTAATGTTTTTAAGTCTGTTTCTACAAGGTGCAAATGTTCATTAGTAGCATATTTCTCTTTAATATAACGAATCTCTTCTTTTAGAACATTCATATCTCGCATAAACGTAGTGACGTCAATATGATCAAAAGATACGGGTGGTAGTTTCCCGAGGTCTTTAGCTACAAACATAGGGACTTCATCTTGATCTGCTACTCGCAGCACTGATATAATATCGTCGATGGTTCGCAAAGTCTTACCTTGTCCCTTTCTGACTTTGTTTTTAGCTCCAGGTAAGGATTCAAACAAAAGCTTTTTTGCAGTCACTATGTCTGAGTCTGAAAATGCGGTAACACAGATTCGACTGAGGCTCTCATCGTTCATAGTATGCAGCTTGTTATCAATAAATGCCAGAACTTCATTTATTACGATATTGCACGAGGCACATTTAACTACTTTACAGGCCATTCTCCCTTCTTCGGCTCTGGTCTTGCATTGATATTGCTGATTTGTTAACGGTATTTACGAATACAGTATCTTCAATATTTAGGTCCTGTTGTTCTAGTATAATCGATTGTAAGCTACATGGAGTCGTACTTGCCTTGGACGTACATGGTTTTGGAGAAATTGACTTTCTCGGTTGTTTTAGGGTACTTGGTTTTTCATAGCAGTTTCGGCATTTCCAAATTGTTCGGCTTGCCATGCTCATTAGCGAAAATCGCTTAAAGCTAACACCTAGAAAATCCAGGCATTCCAGGCAGTATTTCAATCGACACGCAGAACAGTCTAACGATTTTCGGGGCGCAGTCTTATTTCCACATTTACCACATGTCGCGGGCCCCATATTGTTTGATTTTGTTTTATATAATAAATTATCACTGTTAATTTAGACAATATAAAAGAAATGTGTAAAAATAAATAATAAATGTTATTTACAAAATTTGACAACGAAAAAATTTCATTTGACACCTGACAGCTTTCTTTCTGTAGAACCGGATTATTCATTATGATTATTCATTTAAAATCTCGCGTGCTGTATACATGCAGATATATGAACTTTCAATTTCTATAAATAAATGATTTATTCATTCAATCATATAAATAAGTGCTAATAATATCGACTCCATTGATGCCTATGTGAAAAAAGCCACCAACTGTCCGTAAGCTAAAAAAGTATCGTTTACCTACAATATTATAAATTACACAACACAGACCATGACTCAGCATTTAGTTCCAATGTACATGAATGGGATAACTTAAGATTTAACACTAACGGGCAAGACTGTTGACGGAAAATCCTGGGTTCAAGCCTCGATGCCATTATATAGTGCGAAAAATTCCGTACAAGAAAAAAATACAAAAAGATAGTACTATAGGTTGGTCGTTTTTGAGACCGGTGCCCTATAAAGGGTTAAACATTACACGTCAATAATTATTAATAAGGTATATTGAGATAAAAACCAGTAAAACAATAAAATTGTTGTAATATAATTCCAACTTATGTGTTGGTGTTTTCAATTTTGATTAGTTATAGCTTCTTTACCAATTCAACAAACAAGACACATTTTGTACCTTGTATATAGTCATATTTTTACACAGGTTAACACAAAATGTACACGTTAATTCATAAATCAAAGTCATTATTTAATTGTGAATTAACATTTTGCGGCATAAATATAGTAATAGTGTAGTAAAAACAGTAGTACACAATTAAAAGGAACTTTTATTATTTCGGCTTGATTTTCAAACATCCTAGTTTGGAATAGAGGTGTGCGCCGATGGTCAAACCATCGGCGGCGGCCGCCGGTCTGAAAATGGCCGGCGGCGGCGGCGTAATCGGCGTGATCGGCGTAATGAAAGTGACAAGTTAAAATTTTAAAAAGAACGGGTTTATTTAAAATTTCTAAACATGTTCACACATTTCAGGTTTTTCTACGGCTTTCCTATCAAAATGACAGTGTGATGTCGGGTGAGAATAGCATCACCCCCTTCCTTCCCGTGGGCGTCGTAAGAGGCGACTAAAGGATTCGAAACCTCGAGACGCGGACACCTAGCCTCCAAAAAGAAGGAAAACTAATAATGAACCCGGACCTGGAGTCACCGTTTAGGCGCAAGCCAGGCTCCTGCGGCGAAACCGGCACCACACGTACTGACTCGTTATTCCTGTGGACCATGTCGGGGAGGAGAGAGAGAGGGGTCATGGGTGCTGGGCAAACCTGTGTTGCCATAAAGTCGTCTGTCCTAGGCGCAGCAGCATCCGCGGAGAGGACACTTCACCCACCTGCCGTGCAGGGGAGAAACAACACGGGGAGTGGCAATTACCGGTTATAAGCCCGCACGAATAGGCGTCGTATGTGCGGGTGCCAGGGGCCACTGCCGACAGTAGGAGGATCCATCGAAGGTCCACTGATCAGTTACCACCTGCTTCAAGTTGAGCAATCCTCGACCAATAAAGTACTGATACTGATCCGCCTTAGCGTTAACTTGTCCTGTGTGGGTGAATGGGACACAAGCTTTACAGCTGGACGTTGACGCTGTAACACCAACCACCTGCTCATAATATAAAAAACCCTAAAAACTGCAATATCTAGACTACTAAGTGCGCTTTATGTATACAATAATACATGCGCTTTGCGACATGGAACGTCCAAACAATGAGGACAGGTTTTCAGAACACCGGTGGAAGCCTTGATTGCACTCGAGATCTGCGCAAAACATACAGTATCGATGTAGAACTTAACAGGTTAAATGTCGATATTGCAGCTTTACAGGAGACCAGGATTGAGGACGAGGGCTCTTTGCGCGAGGCTCACTACACTTTCTACTGGAAGGGTAAGAGTTCTTCGGAAAAGCGCGAGCACGGAGTAGGATTTGAAGTCCGCAATAATCTTATTGATGCAAAATAGACACCCATAGGTGTATTTGAGCGCATCATGGTCTTGCGTCTTAATACTAAAATCGGCTATGTTACTCTAATCTCCGCTTACGCACCGACGCTAAACGCAAAACCTGAGGCTAAGGACCAATTCTACGACCAGCTCAACGAAGTTGTTAGCGGGGTGCGTCCATCCGATAGGCTTCACATTATGGGTGACTTTAATGCTAGGATCGGCCAGGATAATACTGACTGCCCCGATTGCCTAGGTGCGCATGGTGTCGGTAAGCTCAACGACAACGGACAGCGATTGTTGGAGTTCTGCTCTAAATACCAACTGTGCGTTACCAACACATTTTTCAAAGGAAAATTGTCACGAGTCTCTTGGATGCACCCCCGCTCAAAACACTGGCATCAGTTAGACCTTAGGTTATAGGTTATAGGTTTGCGCGGGCTAAATTTCCGCAACTCGACGTCAATAATTTTGCGCCTATTTTGCGTGATGGGTTGTCGGCACTACTCTTGCCAACCCAGCTCTACCAGAAAGCCTACCAGACCCTTGATGTTGCCGACGACTTCTGGGAGAGACCTCTAGGGATCCGAGGTGTTGTGCCCGGTATTCTGCCACCCCTGGACACACGAGAATGACGTGGGCGGCTGTCTCTTCCTCCTCCAAGCAGGCTCTGCATAGGGGACTGTCTGTAACACCTATATTAAACAAGTGTTTGTTTAGTGAGGCGTGGCCTGTTATAGCTCCAGTGAGGAGACGGAGCTGTGGCCTCTTCATCAGTTTCAGCCTCCGTGACAACCCGGGGTTGATTGTCGGTAAGGCTTCTTTTGATTGCCTACAAGTACCTAGGTCTGACCAATACTTCTGGTGTTTTACCTTGGTGTTATGTCGCAATGTGCTTCGCAGCCAGGCGTGTGGCAATGGTATGATCGGCTCTGGTCCTATCGTTTCCGCCTCTGAGCCTCCTCTTGCCAATACGTCAGCTGCATCATTACCTCGCGAGTTACTGTGTCCTTTTATCCACTGTAGGGTTATGCTATTGGTTGTACATACCTCCGACAGTGCTTTGTGACATTCGTAAATTAGCCCCGAGGTTATAGTGTAACTCTGCAGGGCTTGTAGTACTGATCTGCTGTCAGAAAGTATACGGATGGGGTAGTCCATTACCTTCCTTGAGATTATTGCGTATGCTGCCATTATGATGCCCATACACTCCGCCTGGAAGACAGTGTTGTAGGCCCCTAATGGTTTAGAGATATGTATGTTTAGGTCCTCCGAAAATACTCCAGAGCCAGTACCTGACCTTGTTTTGGACCCGTCCGTGAAGATCCGCAACTCTTTTGGGTTGAGACCTTCGTGGGGGTCCTCGTGTAATTGTATTTTGTATTTCTTGTCAAACACGAACTGCCTGGGTATCCTGTCGGTCACCGCTTCTATGAGCGGTTCCTTACCTATAGCCTCGTAGAGGATTTCGGTGTGTGGTACCCGGGGCGGTCTCCAGAGATTTGACTTTTTGAGACGTACCGCTGTCGCCAACGCCTCCTGTTGTATGTGGAGATGTAGCGGCGGTAGGTTCAGTAGGGCTTCCAGGGCCGCAGTGGGAGTGGTCCTCATGCTGCCCGTGGCTGCCATACAGGCAAGCCTCTGGAGTCGTTGCAGTTTGTCAGCGACGGTGGATAGCCTGGTTCGTGGCCTCCATACTATTGCACCATAGCTTATTATTGGTCGGATTACTGCCTGGTAAAGCCACAGAATGATCTTGGGTGTAAGTCCCCAAGTTTTACCCACCATCCTGCGACATTGCCAAAATGCGACTGTAGCTTTATCGATTTTATTGTTGAGGTGATTACTCCATTTCAACTTACTGTCTATCGTAACCCCCAGGTACTTTACCTCGGTTGATAGTTGGAGCTCTGTATTGAATAGTTTGGGCAGGCGGAAGTTGCCCAAGTTTCTTTTGTTGGTGAACATCACTAGCTCTGTCTTTTTGGGATTAACCGTGAGTTCGTTTTCGTTGCACCAGCGTTCCACGATAGCTAGCGCGGAGCGGGTGACATCACATACTGTATTTGTGTGATTTCCGCTCGTAAGTATCACTATATCATCTGCATAGCCTATTGTGTAGTAGTGATTGTTATTAAGTGTGGCGATCAAGTCGTTCACCACGAGATTCCATAGAAGCGGTGAGAGGACACCCCCTTGAGGGCATCCCTTCGCCACTAGAGCAGTTTGTGCCTCGCCTGAGCCTAGTTTGATTATTCTCTGACTCAGCATGTTGTTTATCCAGTTAGCCATTACCGCATTCGCTCCATGTCTTACCAGTGCTGCTGCAATGCTGGTGAAGTTGGTCTTGTCAAAAGCTCCTTCGATGTCTATGAAGGTACCAAGACACATAGACCTGTTTTTGATCGCTATCTCGATTTTACTTACTACTGCGTGAAGTGCCGATTCTGTAGATTTGCCTGGGCTATAGGCATGTTGGTTTGGATGCAGTGGTTTTCCAGTTAATACCCCCCTCCCGTTAATAATCCCTCAGGTGTCTATCGCATAACCTTTCCAATGTTTTCAGCAGAAAAGAGGTCAGGCTGATAGGCCTGAACGATTTGGGGTCTGAGTAGTCGCTTTTACCTGGTTTTGGTATGAAGATGACTTTGACCTCTCTCCATCGCTTCGGTACGTATCTGTGAGCCAGACAGGCGCGTAGGACGACGGTAAGTTTGGGGATAAGACTTTCGCCTCCCCATTTAAGAAGCGCTGGGAAGATCCCATCTACTCCCAGCGACTTATATGAGTCAAAGCTGTTTATAGCCCACCTTACTCTATGTGGGTCGATTACCTCGTTTGTTTGGCGCCAGTCTTCCTCTGTTGGGGTTATCTCTGCCTCCGTCCAACTGATTGACTGTGATATTTTGCACTCTGGGAAGTGCGTTTGTATGAGAACAAGTTCTGCCTCATCCTGTGAGTTGGTGAGGGAATTGTCTGGTTTGCGCAGGGTTCCTAAAGGTTACGCTTGAACCAGTTAGGCCTTGCCCTTACCAGAAGGAGGGGTCTGCGGGAAACGCTCCATACACGGACATTTCACAGCGCCGATTGCGACACTGACTATAGTCTTGTCTCCACCAAAGTCAGATTACTGCGAAAAAGGATTCACTCTTCTAAGCTTCCTCGGTCGAAAGAGGATCAATCTTTTCAAGACCTGGGAATTGGAAGCAGTGGAGTTGTTTGGCACTATAGTCCGCGATGAAATTTCGGCGTGGGACCGCTCCGTACCAGTACAAAGCGAATGGGACAAAATAAAGTCCCTTCTCACAGACACCGCAGGAAAAGTTTTTGGGTACCAGAAGGTAAAGTCCCACGACTGGTTACTCAAAAACAAGGAGCACTTATTGCCCCTTTTGGACTTGAAACGGCAGGCTTTTCTAAACTTCCGCCTTAATCCTTGTAATGCCGCAAATATAGAGCTCAAAAAGGCGAAAGCCTCTCTCCAGCGTAGCTCTCGCTTCTATGCAAATGCATACTGGACAGAAATCTGTCAAGGAATCCAAGCATGTGCGGACACAGGAAACATGGGCAGTGTTTACGAAGATATTAAGCGAGCTCTAGGACCTATTCAAAAAAAGACGGCTCCTCTAAAGGAAGTTGACGGCTCTGTCATAACAAATAACAAACAGCAGTCGTGAAATGGCAAGATGGGTGGAACACTACACCGGTCTCTACTCGTGTCCAGTCGACATTCAACCAGAAGCCATGGGGTTACTCCCGGTTCTGGATACTTGGCACGAGCTAGACTCCGCACCTACCATAGAGGAACTCTACCTGGCCGTCAAGCAGCTTAAAGTCGGTTAAAGCCCGGGCAAAGTCGAAATTTACACCGAAATCTTTTATCTTTAATCTTCTCCTTTATGACAACCTGACCAAATG
>JALPQI010031477.1:0-36960 GCA_025490895.1 Thaumatotibia leucotreta
GTGACATCACATACTGTATTTGTGTGATTTCCGCTCGTAAGTATCACTATATCATCTGCATAGCCTATTGTGTAGTAGTGATTGTTATTAAGTGTGGCGATCAAGTCGTTCACCACGAGATTCCATAGAAGCGGTGAGAGGACACCCCCTTGAGGGCATCCCTTCGCCACTAGAGCAGTTTGTGCCTCGCCTGAGCCTAGTTTGATTATTCTCTGACTCAGCATGTTGTTTATCCAGTTAGCCATTACCGCATTCGCTCCATGTCTTACCAGTGCTGCTGCAATGCTGGTGAAGTTGGTCTTGTCAAAAGCTCCTTCGATGTCTATGAAGGTACCAAGACACATAGACCTGTTTTTGATCGCTATCTCGATTTTACTTACTACTGCGTGAAGTGCCGATTCTGTAGATTTGCCTGGGCTATAGGCATGTTGGTTTGGATGCAGTGGTTTTCCAGTTAATACCCCCCTCCCGTTAATAATCCCTCAGGTGTCTATCGCATAACCTTTCCAATGTTTTCAGCAGAAAAGAGGTCAGGCTGATAGGCCTGAACGATTTGGGGTCTGAGTAGTCGCTTTTACCTGGTTTTGGTATGAAGATGACTTTGACCTCTCTCCATCGCTTCGGTACGTATCTGTGAGCCAGACAGGCGCGTAGGACGACGGTAAGTTTGGGGATAAGACTTTCGCCTCCCCATTTAAGAAGCGCTGGGAAGATCCCATCTACTCCCAGCGACTTATATGAGTCAAAGCTGTTTATAGCCCACCTTACTCTATGTGGGTCGATTACCTCGTTTGTTTGGCGCCAGTCTTCCTCTGTTGGGGTTATCTCTGCCTCCGTCCAACTGATTGACTGTGATATTTTGCACTCTGGGAAGTGCGTTTGTATGAGAACAAGTTCTGCCTCATCCTGTGAGTTGGTGAGGGAATTGTCTGGTTTGCGCAGGGTTCCTAAAGGTTACGCTTGAACCAGTTAGGCCTTGCCCTTACCAGAAGGAGGGGTCTGCGGGAAACGCTCCATACACGGACATTTCACAGCGCCGATTGCGACACTGACTATAGTCTTGTCTCCACCAAAGTCAGATTACTGCGAAAAAGGATTCACTCTTCTAAGCTTCCTCGGTCGAAAGAGGATCAATCTTTTCAAGACCTGGGAATTGGAAGCAGTGGAGTTGTTTGGCACTATAGTCCGCGATGAAATTTCGGCGTGGGACCGCTCCGTACCAGTACAAAGCGAATGGGACAAAATAAAGTCCCTTCTCACAGACACCGCAGGAAAAGTTTTTGGGTACCAGAAGGTAAAGTCCCACGACTGGTTACTCAAAAACAAGGAGCACTTATTGCCCCTTTTGGACTTGAAACGGCAGGCTTTTCTAAACTTCCGCCTTAATCCTTGTAATGCCGCAAATATAGAGCTCAAAAAGGCGAAAGCCTCTCTCCAGCGTAGCTCTCGCTTCTATGCAAATGCATACTGGACAGAAATCTGTCAAGGAATCCAAGCATGTGCGGACACAGGAAACATGGGCAGTGTTTACGAAGATATTAAGCGAGCTCTAGGACCTATTCAAAAAAAGACGGCTCCTCTAAAGGAAGTTGACGGCTCTGTCATAACAAATAACAAACAGCAGTCGTGAAATGGCAAGATGGGTGGAACACTACACCGGTCTCTACTCGTGTCCAGTCGACATTCAACCAGAAGCCATGGGGTTACTCCCGGTTCTGGATACTTGGCACGAGCTAGACTCCGCACCTACCATAGAGGAACTCTACCTGGCCGTCAAGCAGCTTAAAGTCGGTTAAAGCCCGGGCAAAGTCGAAATTTACACCGAAATCTTTTATCTTTAATCTTCTCCTTTATGACAACCTGACCAAATGCTGGGAACAAGGATGCGCGCCTCAAGATATGCGCGATGCTAATATCGTCACGTTAAACAAAGGCAAAGGTGACCGCGGTAATTGCAACAATTACCGTGGTATATCCCTTCTTAGCATCGTCGGCAAAGCTTTTGCTAGGGCCACTTTGGCTAAACTACAAAAGCTGGCTGACCGCGTATATCCAGAGGCACAATGTGGTTTTAAGGCCCAACGGTCAACTGTCGACATGATATTTTCGCTTAGGCAGCTACAGGAAAAGTGTAGGGAGCAAAAGAGTCCTCTGGTCGTGGCTTTTGTCGACCTTAACAAAGCTTTTGACACTGTGAGCAGAGAGGGTCTGTACTCTGTTCTTGTTATTGGGGGTTGTCCTCCAAAGCTCCTGAAGATAGTGCAGTCATTCCATGAGGGTATGGAAGCCACAATCCCCCACAACAGCCAAACATCTGCTCCCTTCAACCTGAGTACCTTACCTAGGCGAAGTGTGAGAAATATAATCTTGGATACTTCTAATGACGTGTTGCAATGTACGCACACAAACAAGATAACTAAAAAATAAGAATTATTTTCACGCCGATTTCACGCCGGTGAAAACATCGGCGGCGGCGGCGTGGCTAAAATGACCGGCGGCGGACGCCACGCCGATCGGCGCACACCTCTAGTTTGGAATACTACACTATTGACGCTACAGAAAACATGAGCTAAAAGAACTTTTTTGAGGTAGCCCCCTATTCATCACAAAACCTGAATGTGACGAGAAGAGCCTAAAAAAGGCACCACCTGTACTAAAAAAAAGTACAGATGGCTCGTTTTAGGCGCTAGTGCGCGAAGTGGTTAATATTATGTCAGGTCGAAATCTTCATAGTGCCATATGTACCTACTGAAAAACGTCGTACGATACACGTGCATTAATTCATTTCCACTCGTATAGAACTTCATTTTTTCGCATTTGTATCGTAATGTACTATTTTATGGCAAAAGAAACATGTAAGGAAATTCCTGTAAATAGCAGTTTTTTACACGCAATTTATAGTTCTGCAAGCCATTTGTAAGAAAATGCGTCTTTTTCCTTATTGTCGTTATTCAGTCTCCATCCATCATATTACTTGCAAGTGAATAGTATTTAGTAAGAAATATGGAACGCAGTAGGTATAGTGAAAAACAGTTTTATTTCATCCATAAAAATATTTATCTGAAAATTCAAAACTCTTAAACAAAGAAAATATTATCAGTCGTTAAGGAGCTTTTATGTCCGTATTCCATAATAATGTGATGTTGGTTAAAAAATGCATAAATACCGTGGTATTAAGCTCCTTTACCTTATCACTGTTTTGGACTTTTAGTCTCACAATGTACCTAACATTGGGGTAAAGACCCAGTGTATACATTCATTACAAAGTTCTGTTTATTTCACAGGAAGGTTTGAGCTTAGTTACCTTATTGCCTGAACGGCATTACCTATACCCGGAGATAATGGCCTTAAAAATAATTTTAAGTATTTAAGTTTTTAATTGATGTACAACACAGTGTTTTTCATAATCTTGAGACATCTTAAACAAATAAAAAATAAAGCATAATTATTAAATATAATAATGAAAAATTATACTTCATCTCATGTGTAATTAAAATATTGTTAATATAATTAGATGGCATGAAAATTTATTCTAAAAAATCTAGATACAGCATTGTGTGAATCAACGTCCTCTCAAAACAAGGTTTATTATAATCGTGTTTTGAGATACTAAATAAAAATATATATTTGTCAGTTCATATCATCTTCGAAAATCGTTAATTCATTCAATTCATTATTAACGATTTTCACTATCAAAATATATACCGGCCTCTTAATAAGTCATAAATTGGCAGTATGTCACAAAAAACACGTATGTTTCGACCCACTTTTTGTATTTTATCAAGACCGATTTTTTTGCTCTACATAACGGCGAAGAGGCTGGAATATAATTAAATATGATTCTCCTACGACTTAAAATATTCATGTTATAAAATATTGTATTTAATAGGGATTGCATTTTGAATTAAGTATGAAGTTCAGGTCGACTTATATACTCGTAGTCCGGGGTTAAGCCACTAATCCGAAGTTAAACTGGATTACGTTAATGGGCCTCAATTACGTTTTCAGTATCATACAAAACCAACTACATCCCTGGTAAAATATTTTCTTCTTTTAATTGGTCCTAACAAGGTCCTTCGGAAAACTCATTCAGTGTTAGAAAAATCCCGGCACCTATGATAGTTGCGGTTTTATCATCTATCGTGACTAGATAACACGGGTATCACATTCTAATAATTGAGATAATTGTGATGTGAATAAGAGTGACGCACGTAACCTTAGTCGATGAAAGGGCTACAAACGTAAGCGTAATGTTACTGATAATAATTCGAAATATGTAATACATAAATATAATTTATATCACAATCTCCTCACATAATAATAAAGAAACAGCCAAGTACGAATCAGAATCGTGCTAAAGGTGGCGTACTATCGCATAACGATTTATGGCGTATTAAAACAACTACTTACTTATTTACTAATAGATCTCGTTGAAACCAATTTTCGGTGGCAGTTTTCGTAATGTATTAAATATATTATCTAGTCGCATATCATTAATACTGTCATAGACGTTCAAAAATGTATGTAGGCACATAAGTAATGCGTTCAAAATATAGTTCAAAGTCATAGTTCTTATGGTTTCGTAAAAAACTAGCTGCGACATACAAGCTAACAAACAGGCTGAAAGATATACAGACATGACGAGCCTATAAAGGTTCCGTTAAGGCCATAAAGGCCATTTGTCGACGGAGCCGTAAAAACCAAACTTATTATGACCCTAATTCGTATTCTGTATACAACACCTACTCCCCACAACTTAAGTTATCTACATCTACGATAGATACAGTGAAACCTCGTTAACTCTAATCTCTACACCTAAGCCATGAGCTATCGGCGGCAGAAACGTATGAAAGATTAGTCGCTCTCGTCGTTTAAATAATCTTTCAGCCCCTGTTGACCCACTGCTGGGTATAGGCCTCTTCTTTATTACGCCACTTTCCTCGGTCCTGTGCTAGTCGCATCCACTGCTTTGTTGCGGGGGCATTTCTCAGAGCGTAAACAGACATCTCATTCATCTGGTCACGTTTTTTTGAAGTGGCTACATCTTTAGGTACCATTTTGGTCGTCAGATACAGCACCCGTATCTCTATAAGACAACCAAAACCAACCTCAAGTCATTCAGCCACTTCCAAAAAAACGTGACCAGATGAATGAGATGTCCGTTTACGCTCTGAGAAATGCCCGCGGTTCGGCAGATGTCGTCGGACCATCTTGTCCGTGGTCTCTTAGTAGATCTTCTTGACCACCCTGCCAACCTTTCAGTAACCTGCTTCGTCCACCCACCGCCCATCGCTACTTCTCGCTAGTTTAAATTTAAATAATACTTACAGCATAATATTTTATATCGTTGAGCGATAAACTACAATCAATCTTCTCTCTGACATGGGAGCGACTATATTTTGTTCGTTTCTATCGCCAATTTGTTCATCGCTTCCTCGCTCTTGGTTTGACAAGAGCCTAAAGCGAAATAAAATGCTCGCTTGTTCTCAGTAACTTCCAGACCTAGAATAAATATCTAACCTCATTATTCAAAGGAAAGGAAAGGATAAACCAATATATTTTTAACCTTCATAAGTTTCATAAGTTAAAAATATTGCTCTGTTATTTAGAAGTAGGTACATAACCGACATACCTCTTTTAATGTAAGCTACTATAATAGGTAGTCAAGTACAAAAATAAGTACCTATCGAAATAATCCGCTCATAAATATGTTACGACGTTCTTATTACATAGAATTAGAGTGCACCGGGACATATTCTTGAACATTTTCGTATACACCTTATTTTGTCTTTGACTGTACTCGTGTATATGTAGGTATACAATTCTGTCAATTCCTTTGTCTGTTCGAGTCGAAGAACTATGTTGAAAATTAATATTTTCAGTACAGTTGATGTTTTTTGTACACACTAGTGCGAGAAGTACTTAGTTCATTTTTGTCACGTCGAAACGTCAGAAACTTCTGGGCCATCTGTACTGAAAAACGTCGTACGATACACGTGAGAAAAGGAAACTCGTGTCGATTTAAAATACTCCCTTCGGTAGTGTTTTAATTTATCGCCATTCGTTTAGAAATTATTGTTTTCGAACTTTTATTTTATTGTATTATTTCCCTATAATAAGTTGAATAAAATACTTTGAGATCATCTTTTTCCTTAAGTGGACTGGACACCTTCGATAAAACGAAAACTCGTTAACATGACCTTTTTAATAACAATCATAATTATCATTCATTTGGGAAATGTTTCATGTTACGCCTATTAACATAATTCTTCGCTCGAGTTTTGTGTTATCGAAGTTCTACTGTATCATCATCATCATCATCATCATCAGCCTATAGTCGTCCACTGCTGGACATAGGCCTTTCCCAATTCGATATAATGACTGTATAATGAACCACAATAAGAATCAATCTCGTAGGTAATTATTTCCAGAACACGTTGGTGCGGTGCTGTCGACCGAGCGCGCGGTCCTCCCAGCGCAGCTCCTACACCACGCTCGCTCTCGGTCGAAACCCCGCCTCTAGTAGCACCGACAACTCAGGTTTGTTGTTTTTCATTGCTCGTGCTCTATGATACGGGTGGAAAACGATGCATCGCGGCCCTTGGGTTGCAAAAAGATAATATGTTCCTATTAGTGCTCGCCTTGTAAAATTGTAAGCACCAAGCTGAACAAAGTGCCAACAATACTATTATTTAGAAATAAATTCGAAGAACAAGTTCTTGGTTTCTAGTTTTTGTTTTTTTTTGTAGCGATAATCGTAAGTTAAATATGTCAAATCATTAAGTTATTTTAATTTTTCGGTTAAAATTTAAGTGTTTTGGTTTTATGTAGCGGTGACCAAGAGGAACAAACCTATCAAGTTTTTTTTTATTTTAATACGCGTAGGTAAGCGATGGAATAATGTTATACTGCCATATATGAATTTATAGTTAAAAATAAACTCTTAATAGTAACTATAACATTACGTAAATGAATACTTTTTATGTTTTTTCTTTCCTCTCATTCGTAATGAAAAGTAGAGTGCTTAACTAGGGTGGAAAGGCACCCATTTACGACTCGTCGGAAATGGGTGCCTTTCCACCCTTGGTTAACAATCTACTATTTTTAATTCACGTACTTGTATTGAGATGAGCTGGTTACCTGCGGCCCTGCCACGCACTTCAAATTCCGCAAATTTGTCTCTCTCACTCTAATGACGGAGGAAGGATAGAGTAGAGAGAAAAACAGTTCAGCAATGATTTGTAATAACATGTATTATTTACTGTACAGTCAAGGGCATAAATATGTATACACTTTTTTATCTTATGCTGCAAAAATAAAGTGTATGCATAGTTTTGCCCTTGACTGTATCTACTGCACTACAGATTAAATATACAAGTTACATTGCACTGCGATCTCATACATTTAGTGTGTGGAGTTTTTAATGCAGCGTTTTTATTTTTGTATACGGTTTTTGCCCTCGCCACTAAGAAGGAACTAGCTTAAAAAAAAATAAACAAAAATCCGCGGGAGCATATTGTTTTGCAATGAGGGATTTCGATATTTGAACATTTAAATTTCATTTTAACCGTCACTTTCATTCCGTAACCGCAAAAAGGATAGATATTTTATGTAAAATATGTCGATTCATCATTCGAATCCGAAACCTTCGTACCTAGTAGGCCCCCAAAAAACGGGAATGAAAAACTCGTTCAGATGCAATATAAATTTCGTACTCGTGTTAAACTTCTATGATAATATTAAACTATAATAAATCGGATATTACTTTAATCATATGAGCATTTCATTATTCTCAAAATTTAATGAAGAGATGCCATATTTATCGCGATTTTATAATAATTTGTCTGTTTTTTTTGACATAAAATTTTGTGAATGTTATTAATTTATACGTACTTAAATAGTTTCAGAACGCACTTTATATTGTTTAAAAAGGTAGCGCGATTTAACTTTTCAAATGTTGGACGATATTTTCGTAGAGAACTTGATACAGTGTTTAATAATAATTATGAGCGAATTAAGTAACGAAGCCGATTTTTAAACTCCTCTAGAGTGAGTGTTGGTGTTTTATTCCTATACGTTGTAATATTATGTTCTCGTCGCTGAGGGGGAAAGTTGTAGTTATTCCGTTGTAAGAAAAATCGAAGCTATTCAAAAACGGCTTAGCGAATTATATCCGAAATAGTTTTATTTTAAAGTATTCCATTCATGATTTTTGTCATATTTTTTGGACCTACGGATCGAAAGTTAAGGTGCATTCAGACCAAAAGAACATTCACTGTTCTATCCCCCGCTCTACGAAATCAACCAATCACGTTTTGTGTAACGATCGAATTTCGTAGAGTGGTAGGTTAGAATAACGAATGTTCGCTTGGTCTGAATGCACCTTTAGAGGAGGCACAATTTTTTTTTTCTTCTGTAGCTGTTATCTTCGAAAATATTGATTTAAGAAAATAACCTACTTTGGGGACCCTTATTCTTTTTCAAAAACCTATTGAACGATACTCCACATTATAGGTTTACTGCGAAATAAAAAAAATCTCCACTTTACTACTAGAGGAGGTGCCCTAAAAATTTTTTTTTCTATATTTTATTCTACCACTTTGTCGGCTTGATTGATATGTATACTTGTTACAAATTGCAAACTTCTAGTACTAACGGCCAAGGAGCTATGCTGCGGACATACGGACGTGGCGAAACTATAAGGGTTCCGTTTTTGCCAATTTGGCTACGGAACCCCAAAAAAAAATCCGACATCAAAGCCAAAGTATAAAAAAGAAAACATCAGATTAGATTTCATGAATTCCATGACAAAAACATTACAACAAAACGCGAGTACAAGCTGAATTAACAGTACCTAGCCGTACTATGAGTTGGAAAGTAAAGGATACGTTAGGTTTTTATTTGTTTTGGTTGGGGTAGGTATATATTGAGGCCATTTGGGGCGAGCACGAGCGAGCGCCTGCTTTACATATCGAGTAAAATAATTTGCTCCTTGTACGTCCATTTTATTCCTTATTTATAACTGTTATTACATTTGTTTTGACAGGTAATATCCCTAAAGATGGTGCCCTTGCTGACAAAGGATTTACAAGAGGATCTCAAAGGTCTTCATCAGACAAAAAGATCAAGTTCGACTTTGATCGTAATGTAATTCACTATCAACATAAATACGCGCAAACGGATCTTTCGATCCAACGAGATTTAGAAAACGGGCTACATGGAAACGCAATAGAAGGAAAGAAGAATCCCCAGGTATACGTTGTACCTTCCGAGAAGAAGACCAATGAAGATACGGAAATATCTAAAACTACTCTTTCAGACGAGCCTGAAGCCTACATCAGAGAGATCCGAGACAGGATGCAACGACGCGAGAAAGGTTACGGATAAATCTAAGGCTTTCTCAGGCAGGCCTATGCTGTCAGAATGCTTCTGGAAGTTAATTTAAAGGAGTAGATAATGGCCGTTATTTGCTGAAAGGTACATTGTTGCGAATAGCCAGCAAGTCTGCAAGCAGCAAATTTTTTGCGAGCCAAAAACACCCCAGTGTATATTATCCTCTCAAATACTTGTCAGATCTGTTATTAAATTGCTAGTTGTAATAATGAGCATTTTTAAATACATTTACATAAGAAATAAAAATAAATGGACGTAAATAACGAAGTTTTATGAGAAATTTGAGATAATTGTATCCGTATCGCTTTCAATGAAATAATAGTAATATAATTGATTTGAATAAATAATTTATTTGCAGAGTAACTACCTAACACAATTATAGTACATAAAGCATTAAAAGAAGCATTCAATCTATTTTCTGATTTCAAGCTTTATATTTACTCTCATAACTACTATGCCGATTCACCAGATAAAAATCGCGTTCATTCGTTTGCGAACCAAATCTCAAAATTTTATTTTGAATCTCTATTCAGTTTGATAGGACTGACATGGTCATCAATTAATACCCGTATTTAATAAATTAACAAAGTACCTAGTTTTACGGTAATCAGGACAAAGCAGAGAAGAAATTAATATAAAGATTAACTTGATGATCTGTAGATAATGTATCCAACCTTAACAAATTAAAAAGTTTATATGCTATGACTCCAAGACCTGTATTTTTTGGAAAGGTACATTTACATTTGATAAATAATTAGATAAGGACCGTATCGAATTATAAGTAGACAAGATAAAAGTGACACAACTTTAATATTAAGTAATATTTTGAAATAAAACAAAAAATAAATTAAAATATAACACTTTTTCTAGAACTATGTTCTAAAGAGACTGCCATAGGACCCCTATTTAGCCGTCAATCTTACTTTCTTCTGGATGTCCTTCATTCGATTTTGGACGACAACATTTGCTATATTTCCTGACACCCTATTACACTTTTTTTTTAAGTCGTCGGCTGATGTTGCAGCTCTGGCATTTTTTGAAGCTGCCGCTTCATAAAAGCCAAGTACCTTTCGATTGGGAGTACTTCAGGGCACTTGGAGGAATTCATGTCTTTTTCGACTATATCAACCTTGTTTGTTTTATGCCATTCAAGGGTGGCTTTCGTGTAATAGCATGACGCCAAATCAGGCCAAAACAAAGTAGGCAGGCCTATGCTTTTTAATGAGAGGCAGCAGTTTTATTTTTTAAATAATCTTCTTGGTATACTTCAGCGTTTAAACTACCTGTGGTGAAAAAAAAATTGAAACGCATGCTACGTTGACAAATTGCTTGCCATACGAGTATTATTTACCAATTTTTTCAACACTGATGGCTGTATCTTGTTAAGAGAGAATTTTTCCAGCGGGCATGGTACAATACTAAGGTCCAGGGGTGGTTTTTAAATCTAGTTTGCAGTACATTACGTCGTCCATGATAATACATTGCTTTTTCTTAGTCAGCACATGATCATACAGTTTACTTGTCCGTTTTCTAAGTGATACGACTTTTTTTCATCTCTTTTAGGTTGTTTCTGTTTTTTATATGCCTTTAGATTACGTCTCTTTTTAATTTTTTGTATCATAAAAGACGGAGTTTTCGCTTTTTTGGTAGCATTGGACAGAAAGAGTTGGATTTTGTAAAAATATTCGTACTACTTTCTTATGCAACGCTGGGTCCCATGGTCCCTGTTTTCTTCCACTCTTGGGCAGATATTCTAAAGTTAAAGTGTTGGCGAACTTATTTATCGGTTTGTATATGCCTGCAGAAGTGAACTTATACTTTTTAACGAGCTTTATTATTGTTATGCCCTTAATTTTACACCAGTCGTCCAAAATTATTTTCCGTGTCTCTAAGTTAATCAGATCCATTTCATTGATTTTAACGGAATGACATATGGTTTCTGACCTTAAATCATACCCATTAATATGGTTCATAATATACTGAACATTTTTTGTTATATAAAGTTGAGTATACGTATTTATAGGGCCCTAAAGTTGTCTACTTACATTTAGATACGGTCCTTAATACTGAAAAAATGTTTGATTTTTCACATTAACTGATATAAAAATGATGTATACCAATCGTCAGTAGAATCCAAAAAAATGTAAGCAAATGTGGCTGACATTCCATACCATTTGACGTCTTTGACATGTATCGCGAAACACGCTCGCAGATATGTTTTTTACGTTAATACTAATAAATATCACACATATATGTGTTATATATAACACTCAAAATGTAAGTGAACTCAAGGTTTAAGGAATGGTGGATCAAGGATGATGAAGCATGATTATGGAATAATGCGTTTTATGTTTGTTTATTTTTTTTTTAGTTTCTACTGACGAATTATATAGATGATAAGTATTTAATAGGATTCAATTTGATTTCATTTGTAATGTTTAAAATTTCTTTAAAATTCAATTTTTTTCTTTTCAACATAATATTTAGTTTATTAACTAATGTATGTGTTTACTTCATATTTAGTTTGTTAACGAATGTGCCAGACAACGCTCAGGATTCCACGTTTTAAACCACTCGCTACTCCCGTGGTGTAATTGCTCGAATCTCAATTAGCATTTACCACGACCGTTCCCTTGATAATAATGACTAGGTACTTTTAATGGAAATTATTTTTGTTATGATACTAAAGTTACTTGGTTTTGGACTAATATTACTGTTAAATTGGACAATTAATGTAATAAGTAATATATATTATATTATCTCATTTTACATTTATCCCGGAATCCGTTTACTTATCGGATTGTGTTAAAATTTCCCTTAAAACGTTATGAATTTCTGTATATAATAGTTATTTGACGTTAAAGTAATATATTTTTTTTATTAATTAGATAAAAAATTCTGGGAAATTCCAATACAGTTTCATATTGAACAGGATTCCGCCTATTCTGTAAATATTTTCAAAATCAATTTGAAACGAGCATATTTACAGTATTTTTAAAGAAATTGTACTTTATCGGTATTATTTGACAGTAGATTTGAAAGATATAAAAGCCTTATGTACACTCCTATAAGGTATAACTTTCAAATGTACCTGTGTAACTTTCATATTACTGACCCCCTTGTACCTATCAACTTGTGAAAATTTTAAAACAACATTTTGCCATATTCCATAAAATTTGTCAGCCATGAACAACTACTTACTTACTTAATTTGTACGCTTGGACCGCTCTACACTTATTAGTCAGCCTCCGTAACCTAGTTGGTAGTGACCCTGCCTACGAAGCTGGAGGTTCCGGGTTCCAATCGCGGTGAGGGCATTATTTATGAATTTATTTAATACAAATTGGTCATGGCTGTCTATGTATTTAAGTATCTATAAAAATATTATATAGGGTTACTTTTTCACCGGTACAATACATTTTACCACATCATTGGTATCGATAATAGATCACATTTATCAAAAAAATTAACACATTGCACAAGGGGTGATCCAACCCACCATCGTCCTGCCGCGATGACATTTTAAACAAACAGTTGAAAGTTCGCGCGTTTTGCTAGTTATGCACGTCGATCGTCGATAGATGCGTAATACGTACACATTTCTTGTTACATTTGCGGATAAGTTCAAACATTAGTATTTTAGTTTTTTGTTCCAAATGGGTAGTAACAAAAAATGCTAGTACTTTTTATTTTAGACTACTATTACGTATGTTGATTTATTGTAGGTACTGGTGAAAAAGTAACCCTGTATATGTCGTGGCTTAGTACCCACATCACTTAATTGAGCTTACCGTGGGACTAGATCGATTTCTGTAAGATATCCCAAGATATTTATTTATTATTTATTAAAAACTGTAATATATTTCACAAATTGAAATAGATGTGTGCCATGCCATTGATAATTTAGCAGGTAAACTAAAATTATAATAACATCATATTTAATATTCATATAGATAATTAATTAGGTAATCGTTATTATTACAAGTTGTTGGTGTTAGTTTTTCCAAACATGAACACACGTATTGTAAGACTGATTTCATTATAATTATTATGTTAGTAAGTATATTAGTGTAGAGTAGAAGTATTTATTCTTAAAGGTTGGTTATGTTACTATAATTTACATAGGTCATTTATATTATTATTATTTTAGGTCATTTTATACCTCTAAATATATTTTTATATAATTTTATGTTCTAAATGTTAATATTGATAAGCATTTTACAAAGTTTGTAAATAAACACTGCATTTGCTTAGTTATCCCTTGTGTTAATTCAATTGTTGAAAGGCAAATAAAGGAAACTTCTCATTTCAACTGATAAAATTTGTATTTGTAATACCTTTATGCTAAAAATTTAAAACTCCAGAGGCTATGATTTCGAGTTCCATGTCAACCTCGTAATGAGGATTACATAGCTACTATTTTCTATGCGTAGTATTCTACAAAAACAAAAAACCTTACCCATATATTCATGCTGTATCTATGTGATGACCCTGATTACCAGACCTCGATTGAACTGTTTGTAGAATATATCTAGATGTTTAAATTGTTGATAAATGTTATACTAGAAAGCCTAATTGAAGGTAAAATAAAAACGGTATTTGGTTTTTCGTAGTTTCTATTTGACCTTAAATAAACCATGGCGGAAGAAAACAAGGTGAGACCGTCCCAGAGGAGACACCAACTTTGTATTGCCACTTTATTGTATCTTTAAAATATTAAGGAAATATTTCCCATCATTACTGAAGCTAAGAAAAATATGTATTCATTACAATTTTTCTTTTACTATTCTGACAAACAGATGATTTTTTATCAAGATGAAAAATAAAAGCGTGAAAAATGGGAGATTAAAGTGTTTTCGGTTCCCGAAGACAAAATTAATCGCCGACGAATGGCTTCGCCTCTGCGGTGTAAACACTTCGGTAGAAACAGGTAAGTACCAAGCACTAATATCAGTAAGAAAATGTAAGCAGTCATTTCGTACTTTAAAATAAATAACAGTATTTATAATGATTTTATTTTTAAGTATACCCATAAATACGTACAAATAAGTAAGTACTGTATAGGTGAAAAGTGCCTAACAGCTACTACAACTAAGAAACTACAACTACAGATGTAGTGAGAAATGACTTGCCTTCGGAAACGTTCGTCAACGTCATGCTGTTTCAGTCTATCTCACTGAGACTGACAGTAATAGCTGTCATGCTACTTCAGTCAGACTCGGTGACACTGCCTGAAACAGCATGTGTTTACGAACGTTTCCGAAGGCAAGTAATTTCTCACTACACCTGTACCAAATATTTATTTTAGAACAAAACATATTTTTTAGTAAAATTAAACTGACTTTGATTTGGTTTTACCATTACAAGTTACAGCATATTAGTTATGCTTCAGAAAATGTAAGTATAAGAAGTTTAGAATGCTGGAAGTCGATTAAAAGAGCTGGGACTGACTAAGTAGTTTTACTATGTCATTCCTGATCCTGAACACCAGGTCCAATCAGCATTGAAGCAAATAGGTACCATACATACCTAATTAAGTAATTACACTAATTACCTATAAAGGTACATACAAGCTGGTTACCCCATTACCCTAAAATTTTAAGTTTGAGCATCCAAGTGGTGTCGCCGACACCGCCACGTCGCTCGGACGGTCTCACCTTGTTTATTTCCACCATGAAATAAACATTATGAATGCCCCCCATACGAACAACGTTTATGTACAGTCAAAGCCAAAATAAGGTAGTATAGTAGGTATATGTATAAAAATGCTCAAAAATATGTCCAAGTGCACTTTAATTCTGTGTAATGTCATAACATATTTATAAGAGGATTCTTTTCATACATATTTTTGCATTTGACTGTACTCGTAAGTATTAAGGTTATTTTGTAGACAAGACAAACTGAGAAAGTGGAACCCTTCCAGTTTCAGCAAGAGTGCTAACGCAATTCAGCGCGGAATTGCTGCCTGCGTGATGGGCACTCTACCCGTGAAGGCCTCATTTTTGAGTGTTTATTTTAGGTTACTTTGTTAGGTCACGTTTTATTATTTCCCTGTTAAACTTATTATTATAAATAAATTCACATCCATCATCTGATAATAAAAATAATGTATATAATTTTCGCAACCGAATGAAGCTTTTCGTGGATTAGTTCATTAAGATGTAACAGGTATAGTATCAAGTCATATCCATCACTTGGTGATAAAACAAAAAATATGGAATTTTGGTAACCCAATGGAGCTTTTACTGAATGGGTTTCGTAACCCAATGGTGTATTAAGACGTAACAGACAGGTAGGACGTAGGCAAAGCAAATACGATACTTATTCTATGCTTATTTATTTTTAAACTTTGTTACAAAATACTGATGGTAACTGTCAGTCAATTTGCGTTGAATCACGTCAATTTGGTTTGGGACGTTTATTAAGCGTTCATGGTGAATCTAGGGTAATTGAATAGTGTTGTGTAAGAAAATTAAAATTAGATAGGATGAATCTACATTTGTACTAGGTACCTTCTAACAAAATAGGGACCACGGTCTGCAAATAAAATAGTTACAGTTATTCAGTAGATTTGATGGTGAAGATATATAGGATAATCTAATACGGGCGAATCTCTTAACGGAAAATAGCATAGGACATTATATAATAAGTACATTTAGATAACGTTTACTTATGATTTTAATACAAAAATTATCCGTACAAAATGATCCAACACACTCGAGTTAGACTCTCGTTGACAGATGATATCGCCACTCCGGAAATCAGTAAAAATTAATTGAGGATTGGTCATTAAGTGAAGCTACGTTCACTTCATTCTTTCATCTTATTATTATCAAATTCTTCATTAATATTAATTACATTGGCGAATGCTATTCCTCTTTAATTTATCGCCCGTATTACATTCACACTCTGTATAAATTAAATACTACACACTTAACTTACCTTTATTGGATGGGTAGTTTTTCTTAGTATATATAAAGTAACCAAATTCAAATTCAATTGGGATGTCGTTCGATGCTCTGACAGTGTTGGCCCGAAACTTACCTTAAAAATCAATCTCATGTTGCTTAGTACCTATCGATGTTTCGCGAGTACCTATTTAAAATATTTAGGCAAGGATTTTCATAAACCTAATTAATAAAATTATTTTAGCAACGATGATAATGTACTATTTTTTTGGGTCACGGAGGAGGAGTGAACACTGAACAAAGTACCTCACTAGGTACTCGTCATAGGCTCGGGCACGTTGGGCAATGCTCACTGTGGGGACAACACACACCTAAACATAGATACATACTCGTACATGAAAGTTAACCATACATTAAAGTTCCCAACATTTTGAGTGAAACCTTTTTCTGATTAATTGCTAAATCAATTTATACAGGCGCTCTTGTTCATTATTGCAATGTTAAGTAATTGTAATGAAGGACCTAATGAAACGCTTTGTATTCCACTTAAATAACACTTTATTTATTCACACGTATAAGTTTAGTTACAACCAATATGCTTGTACAGTCGACGTCAAAGATATCATTAGGTGCCAAAAACATATATACGATTTCGGTTCGCTCCAACCAAATTTCATAATAGGTACGGTCGAGGAATTTAATTTCCTACCCATTTCGTACCTTGTCATAGTAGCTATAATATGACAGTCCTAGCAGCTTTCATATTGATTGTCACTGTGCAAGGTACGAAATGGGTAGGAAATTAAATTCCTCGACTGTATCATGTTTTTTGAATGTCGCAATGTTATAATAGAAGAGATTAGAAGTAAAATGTCTAAAATCACTAAAATATACATTTTCAGTACATCGAAATGCCAAAATGACATTAACATACTTACTTAGGTACTTACTCGTCTGGCGCAGCGACCCAAAGTGTGTCTTTGCCTCCAATACGAGAGAACGTCACTGATCACGGTATTCAGTGACATTTTGCCACTGGTCAATTCCGAGACCGCGTAAATCAGCCCTTACAGCATCGGCCCAACGATATCTGGGGCGGCCGACCGGACGTCTACCTTCTGGTTTACCCTCGTAGGCTCTTTTGACGGCACGGTTGTGTCCCATTCGTTCGAGGTGGCCAAGCCAACGCAGCCGATGAGCTTTAGTATTACCGATTATATTCGGTTCAGCGATAAGTTCTTCAATTTCGGCATTTTTGCGAATCCTCCAACTGCCATCGGATCTTTGGGTTGGGCCAAGGATTTTCCTGAGGACTTTTCGTTCTGCCACTAAGAGCTGGTTTTCCTCCTTCAGTGTCAACGTCCAGACCTCACATCCGTATGTTAAAATTGACATATTAAGGTGCATTCAGACCAAAGGAGAAATTCGCTGTTCTACGAAATCAACCAATCAAGTTTCGTGTAACGATCGAATTTCGTAGAGTGGGAGGTTAGAATAGCGAATGTTCGCTTGGTCTGAATGCACCATTACATTAACTATGTATTAGCTTCAAAATATAATAGGTAACCAAAATTCAGAATGACAGTTTCCCAGAATATCTTTTAATAACAGACTATTATTTAATTATAATTATTATCTATTTTAGTACAAATTTAGATAGTTAATGCTAACTATTTATGAAGCTTAGCTTAGGTTTAAACTATTGTCATTTCAAGTTTTAGACATTATGAGACTAATCTACGAGTATTTTATCTATTATGGGAACGCAACATCTTAGGTATATGGTATTATGATAATTATTTGGTTATGATTATAACGAACCGGAATCATATTCTTAATGTGAAGGCAATAAAGTCGTGAAAATACATTTTTGGCACCTAAACCATAATTATATTTTTGATATCGACTGTGGTCTACCGCTTTTCTATTCTATTTCCTGGTATTAAGGTAGAAAAGTGGTAGAAGATAGACCACTGTCTATCTTCTGTCTTATTTTTGGCTGTCTGTACCTTGCCACTATATCAATAAGCCTAATTAAGTAATTACCATTATTAAGCCACATCGTTTAAGTATACGACGTAGTATAGTCGATATTCTCAGGCGATGATGATTCTCAGTAGCCTTACCATGACTTTGCAAGCCATCGCGCTAATGTAATGGAGCATTCCATGAAAACATATCGTAAGCGACACTGTCTTTTCCAATACTTTTGAAAAATTAAATTAGTAAGTTGAGTTACGGTAAAATAATAACATATCAAGGCTTTAAGATTGACAGTGTTTTCTAGCAGCTAACATATTTTATTAGGATACCTACCATAGCCACACGTAAGCGACAAAAAGTAGACGTTTTCATGGAATGATCCATTACGTTACGTATCGAGTAAAATCTAAAGGATTCTTTACTTTCCAACTCATGGTAGTGCTACTGAACTCAATAAACGCACCTCCTTGTACTTCCTGCAAAATATTTAAGAGGAAGAATAGTAGAAGCTCGCGGGTAAAGGGAGCGGAGTCAATAGTTTTTTTTAGTACAGATGGTGTACTTTTTAGGGTTCCGTAGCCAAACTGGCAAAAACGGAACCCTTATAGTTTCGTCATGTCCGTCTGTCACAGCCGATTTACTAGGAAACTATAATAAATCAAATATTATTTTAATCCTATGAGTATTTCTTTATTATCTATCTTAAAATACAATGAATAGAGCAATATTTGTCGAGAATTGTATTATTATAATTTGTTTTTTTTTTTTTTCTATTGTGAACGAATATTTAAAACGTATAGTTTCAGAACGCGCGTTTATATTCTTTAAAAATTTAGCGCGATTGAACTTTTCAAATGTTAGTCGTGATTAGTACTTACGTTTTCTTAGAGATAAAACATAACTTAAACTAAAAACTGTGTTTAATATGAGTGAATCAAGTAACGAAGCCGATGTTTTAACTCCTCAAGCGTAAGTTTTGGTCATTTATTCCTTTGCGTTAATCATTATGTTCTCGCTGCTGAGGTGAAAAGTTGTATGTATCACACGAGAGCAAAGATATTTGTATCTCGTGTTTTTGAGTCCCTCACTGCGCTCAAGATTCTAATTATTATATTCTATTTATAGATATAAATTTCTAATTATGGAATCTTTCGCTTGCTCGGGATTCAACATCAATACTTGAAACAAAAATCTACTTTACTCTATAGTTGAAGAAATAACTATTTTAATACAGTTGCTCAAAAAGTGTTGTTTAGGATAGGTATTTAGTGGTTCATATTATCATGATGTGAACCGTGATTCGAATATTTTATTATACCTATGACTTTACTTTTAAATCTCTTTCCGTGATTAAATTAAGGATATTGTTAATCTAATAAGTATTCATTTTATTACATATACCTAACTTAAATATTCAAGGAAACATATCTGCAACACAGGCTTCGTCAGAGGGCAACAAACGGAAAATAAATCAGCAACAGGCTTCGTCTCATACACATCAATGATGGGATCCGCAACAAGCTTCGTCATATTATCTACATGCTAACACAACAGGAATTAGCTGAAGAAATCATCCCGAACCGTACCCGGCCCAAAAGTCCCCATTACACCGGCCGCGTTGCCGCGTTGAATGGCCAACGAAATCTGTTGGACCAGGTACGATCCGGAACGAGGATCACACCCCCTATCCTTCAGCCGTTGACCCACATCCCCAATTAATTTCTTTGCCTCCACAGCCCAAGGTCCCGCAGTTAATTAAGGATGCATTGACTTTCCTTAAAAAATATTACCTACTTATTGGAACTTTCTATTATTCAATTATATTTCCCCACGCTCCTCTGTTACCTATTACCTAGATAAGGTGGCGACATCTTTTTTTCGTAACACGAAAGTATTTTATATGATACCAGGGTTAGAGAGGCGCACGTAGCGTTCACCGCAAGTTCATTGAAATTAGTAAGTAGGTAGGTACCTGAAATAAAACTATGAAAACGGATAAACTCGCGTATATTAACTAGTCATCCGCAGACCACGAACCCTGTAAAGTGTTCGAAACGTCGGAATGAAGTTAAAATTAGTTAATATACGCGAGTTTATCCGTTTTCATAGTTTTATTTCATGTGTAATCCTCGCGGTAACCGATGAAAATACTAAGTACCTATTACAACGTCGTAGATTTTTACTAATTATATATTTAAATAAATATATCATCGACCATGCAAGAAATCCGCCGTGAAAGAAAGTAACGGTTCACCCCACTCGGTAGTAAAATTAACATACAATTGATATTTTCGAACTTTGCCCTAGTCGCACTTAAATATTCGAACAATTCAACTTAGCCGTTCGTGTCAGTATCAAAGTAACTTAAAAAATATATCATCATCAGCCTACACTGAAAAAAATGCTAAGTTGGATTTATCAGATCTTGTGTAATTCTAACTGGAAATTAAGGTTGATTGGGTCCTATCACAAATTATTTTTTGATTTTACCAAACTTTTTATGTTGGCATTCTACTAAATTAATTTGGTTGATTACACCAGTTTTTTGTTGATTTCACCAGTTGTTTGGTATAATGTACAATGTTCTTTGTTGATTTAACCAGAACTCTGGTATCGACTTTAACCTGTTTAGTTTTGTAAATTTGATAGCAAGGATTTGTTACATATTATATCAAAGTTTCCTGGTAATATAGCCAACCTCAGTCACTTTGGTAAATATTTTTTTCAGTGTATGATAGTCCACTGCTGGACGTAGGCCTCTCCTATAAACTATGTAACGACGCATTAGGAGGTAAATGCCCATAATCGCCACGCTGGGCAAGTGGATTGGCGATCGCAGTTATGTGTCCACTATGAAGACGCTGCTGCCCATCATCAATCTTTTATCAAATAATGGTGACACATGACACTTCAATCCCTAAGGCGACTCTTACGACACCCGCAGTAGGAGTTGGGGTGGTGACAAATGTATTTTTAGTTGTTAGGTACTGCCATCACCACACGGCCAAAAAATATACATTATGTTTAACATAATATTGTTATGCCTTAGGTACATTCATTGATGACAATACAATATTCAGATGATCCTAAATAATATATCATTATCTTAAACCTAGTAAATCGGTTATTTCACTGAAAATAAGTAAAAGTGGAGAATAGTATTGAACCCTTAAGTCTAAGGAGAGACTTCGCCTCCTTATGTGTGTTCTATCGTCTGTACAATGGGTTGTGCTCTGAAGAACTGTTCGACATGATGCCAACGTCCACTTTTCATCATCGCACCGCTCGCCACCGACTGGGCGCTCATCCTCACACCTTGCAACCTAAATGGTCGCGCACCGTGCGGTTTCAGAGGAACTTCCTCCCGCGGACGGTCCGTCTGTGGAATGAGCTCCCTGCCGAGGTTTTCCCGTTGGACTACAGTATGGGGTTCTTCAAAAGAGGAGTGTACAAGTTCTTATTGGGTCGGCAACGCGCATGTGACACCCCTGGGGTTGCAAGCGCCCATAGGCTACGGTGACTGCTTTCCATCAGGCGGGCCGTATGCTTGTTTGCCACCGACGTGGTATAAAAAAAAAAAAAATTGTAGTTTATGCAACCGTACTACATTACAAGAATTACTATTTTCGCTATGTTAGATTCATATCACATACATATTCAATTCAATTCAAATTCAAATTCTTTAATGTTAATAATATAGGTTAGCACATAGGTTCACACAGCAGGCATAGGTTCACACGAGTATTTTAAGGCCTAATTATGTGTAGTTGCACAGTACTTCATATAAACACACATCATAATTCATAATGTACGTCGCCCACAAATAAATATTTGACTCACAATTTTAGTGAAACTTTTTTTTAATTGTTTTTACGTCTATGGACACTGGAATCGAGACTCACTGTTCAAACGTTAGATTTAACCGCTACAGTGCGGATGACACGCCAGGCGTGTCATGAATGTTTTTAACGAATGGCATATGACACGATAGGCGTGTCATCATATTCTATGGCGTAAGGCACGCTTGGCGTATCATGAAAAAATTGTTCGCCGCCATAGATAAAAGTTTTTGAAAATGGAACACGCAACGAATCGGTTAAAGTCGATAATATTGATACTTCCAAAGTAGTCGCTAGATGGCGCTGTACCATCCAAAAACTAGCTAACGCTTGTTTGCCTGAATGAACAGACACTATCGGTATTTCATATTATTTGTGAGAATTTGTGTGGAGGATTAATATACATCAGTAAATTAATTATTTCAGTGTTTTATTCCTCGCTCCCCTCGAGACTTTGGTGCAGTTTTGTACATGGTCCATTCGAGCCGGAGGCCAGTTGGAATTGGCGTTTTTGGTAGTTCATGTAACTTCACCCCGTGCGAAGTAGCAGTGGATCGCTGTTCGTAGAAGCCGGAAAGATTTTTTTTGCAGTCAACTGATGTTGCTAGCGCCATCTGGTGGCGAGAGGTGACAACACGAGTACAACGTCAATAGCGGTGATCAACGGCTATTCAAGAACAGCGCCATCTATTGACGACGAGCTAGAATCAAGCAGTGACCATCAAAGGATTCGGCGAAGTGTGAAGTTACAATCATCAGGAAGTGGTATTTTGGCATCAGAGTGAGTGAAGATCGAACTGTGAGTACTTTTAAAGTTTTGTGTCAAGCAAGTTTCAACTTTGTGAACAGTTATTAAATTTGTGCTTTTTTCTTCGGAAATTTGAGCTTTATGTGCAAGAGGACATTTACTTAGAAGAATTATACGGTGTATTTGGACTTAGAAATTTTTCATCATCAGCTCCATCGACTTAGAAGATTTTACAACAAATATTAACTTAGAAATTTTGCATGACAGATTTGTATGGGTAATTAACTTAGAATAATTTAGTGAATACTAACTTAGAATATTAAGGCAAAAACCTGTTGGTAAGGGGAACCCATGCCCGTTTTTTGTCAGAGTGTAAAACAC
The DNA here is from genome assembly GCA_025490895.1 of Thaumatotibia leucotreta. Lineage (NCBI taxonomy): Eukaryota > Metazoa > Arthropoda > Insecta > Lepidoptera > Tortricidae > Thaumatotibia > Thaumatotibia leucotreta. The sequence continues at coordinate 23,253 of JALPQI010031477.1, forward strand.
TTGTAAAATTTTAAATTCTGTTCCAATCACTTGTGTTTTTTTTAGTTTGTGCTGTACATTGTTCCAAATTTTAAAGGTCTGTCAGACAATTCTATCTTTGAAAGTATTGAATATCCATTGTTTTCATCATGGAAGCCTTAATTAATTGTCAAGAAGACTTGAATAGTCGTATATTTAAAGCACGAATGAATTTCAAGAAGTCTCTGAAAGAACGCATAACCAAGCATTACGAGTATGTGACAGTTAGGTTAGAGTCTATAGAACAGCTGTGGGCTGAGTTTAGACAAGGTCACAAAGAATTATTGCGTTCAACTGATAGAGCATTGCTAAAGGCACATGTTTACAGTAAAAATGAGATTTATGAAAAAACAGAAGAAGAATACACAGATTATGTATGTGAATTGAAAGAATGTTTAGATAAGTTTTCTACTCCTGAATCTGGTCAGTCAAGTGGTATAAACGATAAAGTTCACGTTCAATCAAATTTAATAAAATTGCCCAAAATTAGTATACCCAGCTTCTCTGGTAAATACCAGGAGTGGACTACTTTCAGAGATTTATTTATGTCAATGATCCATAACAATAACTCATTAGATGACGTGCAAAAAATGCAGTACCTAAAGAGTTATCTAACAGGAGAGGCTGAGCAACTTTTGCGTAATATACCTGTGTCAGAAAAAAATTACGTTCAGTGCTGGAATCAATTGGAGCAAAGGTACAACAATAAAAAATACTTGTCCCATTGTATTTTAAAACGGTTTTTGAGTCAGAAAAATGCAACTACTGAATCAGCCTGGTTTCTTAAAGAGTTAATGGATACATCGCAAGATTGCTTAAGCGCTCTGACTAACTTAGGTATTAATGTTTCTACATGGGACATTCTAGTGATCCATTTGTTGACATTGAAGTTGGATCCAGAATCACGCAGGCAATGGGAGCTCAATGTAGCAAGTAACTCTGCATCAGACGAATTACCCACCTTTACTCAATTTAAAGAGTTTTTAACTAGTCGCTATCGAGCTCTGGAGTTCATAGAGCCTCGAAACAGTAGAGCCCCCAATGCATACGTGAAGCCAACTTGTAGTTCAGGTTATAGCAAACCAAATGTTTTGCATGTTGCCGACGCGCCAACCTTGGCGTGCGAATATTGTACGGGACCTCATAAATTATGCTTTTGTAAGAAATTTGCAAGTGAAAATTATACCAAAAGGCACAAATTTGTGACAAATAATAGGATCTGCTATAATTGCTTAGGAAGTAACCACTCTGTACGATTTTGCCAGAAAGCCACGAGTTGTAGGATTTGTAATCGAAAACACCATTCCTTACTTCACCCAAAGGATGTTTCAACTTCAGCTGCTAATACAGGGAAGATAGATCAAGCAGCTGAGGATGTTTCGGGGGAAGCCGCACATCATATTCAAGAAGATAGTTCATCTCCAGAAATCGCACCAATAGTCAGCTGTTTTACGAAAGGAGTAGCAAATGAAGAAATTCTTTTAACAACAGCTCTTGTGAAGGCTGAGTCTAAAGCAGGCGACTATCGGGTAATACGCGCATTGCTAGACCAATGCTCACAGGCCTCATTCGTTATGGAGGCTGTGGTCCAAGATTTAGGGATAAAGAAAATTCCCATACAAGGATCAATATCAGGATTAGGTGGGGAACCGAACTCTGTGAGGTCAAAGTACATGGTTAAGTTGAAAATTCAATCGCTAACCGATCCAACCGTCCAGATTGAAGTGAAGGCGTATGTGTTAAATAAGGTCACTACGTATCTCCCCGGGAAGAAGGTAGCAGTTCCAAGGTGGATAGAGCTACAGAAGTTCAGTTTGGCTGATCCAACATATCACACACCCAACAAAATAGATGTGTTGTTGGGAGCAGAAGTGTACTGCCAGGTGCTGAGAGAGGGGTTGATGAGTGGGCCACATGGAAACCTTATCGCTCAGTGTACTTCACTGGGTTGGATATTGTCGGGACCTATCGGCTCGGCAAGTGCAAATAACAATGTAACCGTACTACACGCTCATGTCAACGAAGATGAAATAATAAAACAATTTTGGTAACTAGAATCGGAGCCTTTATTGACATCAAAAAATATGCTAACGGTTGAAGAACAGCGATGCGAAGACATCTTTGCAGCTACGACACAGCGAGACGAAACCGGCAGATACGTCGTCAAGCTCCCTTTCCGCGATGAAGATCCAACTTTAGGTTTAAATCTTTGGAAAGAAAATTAGCTAAGGACAAAGAGTTCAAAGAAAAGTATACATCAGTCATCCAAGAATACATGCAGCTAGATCATATGACTCTAGTACCTGATGCTGAGGAGAGCAAAGATAACGCGGTATACTTACCGCATCACGCAGGTGTCCGAGAAGATAAGTCCACAAGTAAAGTGCGAGTTGTCTTTGATGCGTCCTGTAAAAATGACAAAGATACGTCTTTAAACGATACCTTGATGACAGGTCCTACGTTGCAGCCGGAGCTACGTCATCTTATCATGCAATGGAGGAGATATCCCATATGTCTTATTGCTGATATAGTCAAAATGTATCGCATGGTAAGGATATCCGATGAGGATGCTGATTATCAACGAATTATCTGGAGAGACAATGTCGACGAAGAAATACGGGATTATAAATTATTAACCGTCACTTTCGGAACAGCCTCTGCCCCATAATTATCTTGCTGTTAAAGCACTCAACCAAGTGGCAATCGATCACATGGACGAGTACCCTGCAGCAGCAAAAAGAGTTGCTCATGAATTCTACATGGATGACCTGATGACTGGAAGTGACACACTTGACGAAGGCATTGAAGTTTATAACGAAATGAAGGCATTGCTGCGTAGAGGAGGGTTTATCCTACAAAAGTGGGCCAGCAATAGCACGAGGTTAGAGGAATACATAGATAAAGGTGAAGTTGGGAAAGAAACAGTACAACAGGAAGTCAAAAAGGTAGACATAAAGCTAGATAATGTAGTAAAAATTTTAGGACTTACCTGGAACAAGACGATAGATGAATTTCAATATTCGGTTAAACTGCCGTTGGTATCCGCGCCTGTAACAAAAAGAAAAAATATTTCAGACGTTGCACGACTCTTCGATCCCTTAGGCTGGATAGCGCCATGCATTATAAAAGCAAAGATATTTATACCGCGGTTATGGATAGCTGGTACAGCATGGGATGAAGAGCCACCAATGGACATATTAGTGGATTGGCATACTTACCGCGAAGAGTTAGTCCAACTTACTGAGTTTACAATTCCAAGGTGGCTAAACACCAAACAAGACGACAAGGTCGTCGAATTGCACGGGTTCTCAGATGCGTCAAATTCGGCATTTGCAGCGGTAGTGTATCTTCGAGTAATCAGTGCATCAGGCGACGTCAAGGTTCAATGAGGGTTTTTGATACTTTTTCTGCCGCTATGGGGAGGTGAGATGGCAGCACTGAGCCGACCTTATAACGAACTGTCAAAATAAATACGCGCATTTAATTTTCAACATATTTATAGGTTTATTTATTCTGAAAACCATTACTTTAGTCATATTGTTACCTAAACTAAATAAATAAAATAGTTCCAAGTCAATTCTCATGAAACTAACAAAGTTATAGTAATTATTTTTAATACCAGTGACTTTGAGCGCCTGTTTTAGAGTTCAATCTTCAGTTCGACGACCATGTATTAGTCGTAATCCATTACAAAATCAATTCTCTTCCAAATAAAATAGAATTTCAATATTTTAGGCCCAGGTGCCTATGAATAGTATGAATCTGACAGCTGTCGAGACCAGGTGCGTACGAAGCGCCGCCTGGTGGTAGAAAAATTATCGAAAACCCTCATTGATTGCAGCAAAGACCAAGGTTGCGCCTGTTAAGAAGGTCAATATACCACGGTTGGAACTGTGCGGAGCAGTCTTGTTGGCAAAGTTGTTGATAGAGGTCTCACAGGTTCTCAAAATAGCGAAGGAGAACGTGCGAGCATGGACAGATTCAATGGTCGTTCTGGCCTGGTTGAACAAACATCCCAGTACCTGGAAGACATTTGTAGCGAACAGGGTTTCTGAAATCTGGTCCTTGCTCGACCCGTCGCAGTGGTTCCATGTTTCTACAAAGGAGAACCCAGCAGACTGTGCCTCCCGTGGCGTTAGTCCAACAGAACTGATGAGTAATCCACTGTGGAAGACCGGTCCTCAATTCTTGGTAACTAGTAAAATCACATATCACAGGCCAAACAATAATGAAACAGAAGTTGAATAAAATATTTTAAAATAAAAATAAAACCGCCTTCAAAAATTCGCCCGAACTGAACAGTAATAAATAATTTTAGTTCCTACTTCTTAGGATTTCCTGTCCAAACCTTTAAACCTTTTACCCTATTCATTGAAATAAAATATTATGGCTAGGTATCCTACAGATTTCTTAGAAGTCGGTGCCAAACCAAATACGTTTATAGGTATATATTAGATAGAGCTTTGTACCTTACTGTCACTTCGATTATGTTTTTATCAACAGAATGATCTAAGTACCTCAGTCATTTTGATGAAAGCATAACCAGAGTGACAGTAAGTTACAAAGCTCTATCAAATACAATCATATACTCCCGAAGTGAACATATTTGGCTTGGCACCGACTTCTAAGAAATCTGTAGGATACCTAGCCATAATATTTTATTTCAATGAATAGGGTAAAAGGTTTAAAGGTTTGGACAGGAAATCCTAAGAAGTAGGAACTAAAATTATTTATTACTTTTCAGTTCGGGCGAATTTTTGAAGGCGGTTTTATTTTTATTTTAAAATATTTTATTTTTTGCTTTTTAGTAGTGTAAAATCGTTATTTAATATGCTCTAAATACTTATAATTAGAATGTACTGCACTGTAATAGGCCAGAAAACCTGAACGGGATAACTTAAATATTCAAAGAATTATCCCATTATCAAGGAGATATACATTGTATCATCAGCGGGTATGAATAACTTCAAAGATTATAGGTCATAGCCTTAGCATGCCTATATTATTTAAATAATCACTAACCGCTAACCAACATGTCATAACTACTAAGCAAACATTTGAATAGATCTCGAAAATGTATGACAGTTGTTATATTCAAAGAATTATCCTCCAACTCCTAATCGTTAAGGAGTTATACCTTTCATCATCAGCTCACCAACATGAGACTATGACCACCTAAAGGCAAATACTCGAATGGCTTCCAAAATACATGAACTATGTTATATTTAAAGAATTATCCCCCAACTCCTAATCTCTAAGGAGTTGTACCTTCCATCATCAGCTCACCGACATGAAAGGATGATAACCTAAACGCAAATACTCGAATAGCTTCCAAAATACATGAAATATGTTATGTTTTAAGAATTGTCCCCCAACTCCTAATCTCTAAGGAGTTGTACCCTTTCATCATCAGCTCACCAACATGAAAGGATGACTACCTAAAGGCAAATACTCAAATAGCTTCCAAAATACACGAAATATGTTATACTTAAAGAATTATCCCCCAACTCCTAATTGCTAAGGAGTTGTACCTTCCATCATCAGATCACCAACTTAAATTTTTCATGACTAGACGCAAATACTTAATTAGTTTTCGAAAATAAATGAAAAACGTCATGTGTGCCTACAACATTTGAAGAGTTCCCTCGACTTCTCCAGGATCCCATCATCAGATCTGAATTCGGTGTCAATGGGACCAACTAGAAGGTATACCCTTTCAAACAAAAAAAGAATTTTTCAAATCGGTCCACGCGTCTTCGTGTAATCGGGGAACATACATAAAAAAAAAAAGATTTCGACGAATTGTAAACCTCCTCCTTTTTGAAGTCGGTTAAAAATCGATCAAAACACACTGTGGCACCGTAGAAGAAAACGTTTTGAGTAAATATTCGTCACTCTCGAAGCTAATACGCGTAATTGCTTATTGCAGACGGTTCCTCAAGGTGAGAGACAGGAAAGCGGACCAACCATTTACACGCTGCAATTACATTAGTCCAACAGAATTCAGTGAGGCATTAAGCACTTGTATTAAAATAGCTCAAAGGAATGATTTTGGGTCAGAACTATTGGAAATTACAAAACATGGTTGCATAAAAACCAAATCGTCGAAAATTTGTCGCTTACACCGTTTCTAGACGCCAATGGGATACTCAGAGTAAGAGGCAGATTGAGTCAATCAAACGAAATGGAAAACGTTAAACACCCAATTTTGCTACCTCATGAGTCCCCCTTTCAACACTGTTAGTGGCTGACGCTCATAAGAATACCTTACACGGTGCAGAGCAGTTAATGTTGAATTACTTGCGAGAAGTTTATTACATTGTCGGCGTCAAAAACCTGGTAAAACATTGCATTCGTAAATGTGTACCATGCATCAGAAATAAGGCGACTGTGCAACGACAACTGATGGGTTCGTTACCACCTGCAAGAACCACACCAACAAAAGCATTTTTACGAAGTGGTGTGGACTATGCAGGTCCTATTCAATTGAGGACTTCTAAAGGAAGAGGTCACAAATCGTACAAGGGGTACATATGCCTTTTTGTATGTATGGTGACGCGAGCAGTTCATATAGATGTGGTGAGTGAGATGACATCTAGAGGATTTTTGGAGACATTCAAGCGCTTTACTGCAAGACGTGGCCGTTGCTCTGATGTTTATAGCGACAACGGGACCAATTTTGTAGGCGCTGCTAAGGAACTCGGAGAACTGCTCCAATCTGAAAGATCAACTATGGTACACGAAATAGCCGAAGGCTTGGCATTAAAGGGAACCACTTGGCACTTCATACCCCCACGAGCTCCTAATTTCGGTGGATTATGGGAGGCGGCTATAAAGTCCACAAAGTTCCATATAAAAAGAGTTATTGGAGACGCTACATTGACATTTGAAGAGATGTCTACTCTCTTAAGCCAAGTTGAAGCTTGTCTGAATTCCCGTCCGATCTCTGTGCTACCGAACAACCCCAATGAACCAAACCCACTAACTCCCGGACATTTTCTAGTGGGTGAACCACTTGTAACCATTTCGGAAGTTAATTATGAGAAGTTTAGCATAAGTTCATTAAGTCGATGACAATTGACGCAAAGGATGCTACAGGGATTCTGGCGAAGATGGTCCAATGAGTACTTAGTCAATCTGCTACATCGGTACAAGTGGGCATATAAGACACCCGAACCTGAAATTGGTGACGTCGTTTTGGTGAAGGAGGATGATTTACCTCCAACAAAGTGGCTTTTTGGTCGAATTATACAAAAATATCCTGGTACTTAACTTAACTAATAACTTAACTAGAGTTGTATCTTTGAAATGTGGAAATTCTATTATTAAACGGCCTACATGTAAACTTTGTGTATTACCTGTCACCAAGTAACTAGAAATTGTACCTGCATGAACTTAGATTTAAGAAATTTGTATTATTATTATATGAAATATTGCTATATCACGATAATCGTCTAATCCCACTAAATTTTAATTGTCTTACTGTTACCTCATGGTGTGCGGTGACGATACGGAATAAAGGACATGCTGTCCTTGGTGGGCGGTATGTTCAAACGTTAGATTTAAGTCGATAATATTGATACTTCCAAAGTAGTCGCTAGATGGCGCTGTACCATCCAAAAACTAGCTAACGCTTGTTTGCCTGAATGAACAGACACTATCGGTATTTTATATTATTTGTGAGAATTTGTGTGGAGGATTAATATACATCAGTAAATTAATTATTTCGGTGTTTTATTCCTCGCTCCCCTCGAGACTTTGGTGCAGTTTTTTTGGTGAAGCTAATCCAAATTTAAGCTCATAGGTAACCTAACTGTTTCAGGAGGTCATATTACTCGTAATATTACAGCACTAATGGTACGTGTGTAAATAGTTTTTTAACCGACTTCAAAAAAAGGAGTGGCATTTTTTACATGTAAGTATGTTACTCAAATATCTCCGAGAATCGAGAACCAATATTTTTTTATCATATGGGTATAACCCCGAGATTGGCATTGGCACCCAGTCGGGCTCTGATGATGGGATCTTGGAGGAATCAGTTGAAGTTGAATAAAAAAAAAATTGTGACTAATTTTTATCCGATCTATCAAAACGTGATTTTTAACACGAACATTGACTAATTTCCTCAAATATGGCACGGTTTTTTATTATCTGTAAAATATATTAGCATTTCGATTCGTCTATATAGAAGATTGATGATTGGCAGCAGAATCATTACGTATAGCAGACACACAACTGGTTTTCGAATCCAGCAATTATGGGCACTATTTTATTGTGCGCATACGCTACTTAGTTAATAGGAGAGACGTAGGTCCAACAGTGGAGTGACATAGGCTGATGATGTGGTGTGATAGCATTTCTAAGTAACTCATCAACTTACACTTCGTGTTATTAACTACATAACTCAGTGGAAACAGTAGGTATAGGTATTCTTAGATTCCTTGGAGACTGTAAGTGTGCCACGGTTGTAAACACCAATATAATAATATTATATATATAGATATATATTTCCTCTTTGTCTGTATGTTGATTGTTGTGTTAACCCTTCGCATATGAGGTGAAAAATGTTTATGTGACGTTTCCATACATTTGGGGTCTGGTATACTCCACCTCGTATGCCGAAAGTTAATGGTAACGATTGCTTGTCTAAATATCCAACTATGCATATTCTACAAAGTCTTTGTGTATTTCAAGCACTTCAAATAATTATTATAAGGGAAGGGTAGATAAATAAATACCAAAATACAAACATAGTACATATTAGAGGTGTGCGCCGATGGTCAAACCATCGGCGGCGGCCGCCGGTCTGAAAATGGCCGGCGGCGGCGGCGTAATCGGCGTGATCGGCGTAATGAAAGTGACAAGTTAAAATTTTAAAAAGAACGGGTTTATTTAAAATTTCTAAACATGTTCACACATTTCAGGTTTTTCTACGGCTTTCCTATCAAAATGACAGTGTGATGTCGGGTGAGAATAGCATCACCCCCTTCCTTCCCGTGGGCGTCGTAAGAGGCGACTAAAGGATTCGAAACCTCGAGACGCGGACACCTAGCCTCCAAAAAGAAGGAAAACTAATAATGAACCCGGACCTGGAGTCACCGTTTAGGCGCAAGCCAGGCTCCTGCGGCGAAACCGGCACCACACGTACTGACTCGTTATTCCTGTGGACCATGTCGGGGAGGAGAGAGAGAGGGGTCATGGGTGCTGGGCAAACCTGTGTTGCCATAAAGTCGTCTGTCCTAGGCGCAGCAGCATCCGCGGAGAGGACACTTCACCCACCTGCCGTGCAGGGGAGAAACAACACGGGGAGTGGCAATTACCGGTTATAAGCCCGCACGAATAGGCGTCGTATGTGCGGGTGCCAGGGGCCACTGCCGACAGTAGGAGGATCCATCGAAGGTCCACTGATCAGTTACCACCTGCTTCAAGTTGAGCAATCCTCGACCAATAAAGTACTGATACTGATCCGCCTTAGCGTTAACTTGTCCTGTGTGGGTGAATGGGACACAAGCTTTACAGCTGGACGTTGACGCTGTAACACCAACCACCTGCTCATAATATAAAAAACCCTAAAAACTGCAATATCTAGACTACTAAGTGCGCTTTATGTATACAATAATACATGCGCTTTGCGACATGGAACGTCCAAACAATGAGGACAGGTTTTCAGAACACCGGTGGAAGCCTTGATTGCACTCGAGATCTGCGCAAAACATACAGTATCGATGTAGAACTTAACAGGTTAAATGTCGATATTGCAGCTTTACAGGAGACCAGGATTGAGGACGAGGGCTCTTTGCGCGAGGCTCACTACACTTTCTACTGGAAGGGTAAGAGTTCTTCGGAAAAGCGCGAGCACGGAGTAGGATTTGAAGTCCGCAATAATCTTATTGATGCAAAATAGACACCCATAGGTGTATTTGAGCGCATCATGGTCTTGCGTCTTAATACTAAAATCGGCTATGTTACTCTAATCTCCGCTTACGCACCGACGCTAAACGCAAAACCTGAGGCTAAGGACCAATTCTACGACCAGCTCAACGAAGTTGTTAGCGGGGTGCGTCCATCCGATAGGCTTCACATTATGGGTGACTTTAATGCTAGGATCGGCCAGGATAATACTGACTGCCCCGATTGCCTAGGTGCGCATGGTGTCGGTAAGCTCAACGACAACGGACAGCGATTGTTGGAGTTCTGCTCTAAATACCAACTGTGCGTTACCAACACATTTTTCAAAGGAAAATTGTCACGAGTCTCTTGGATGCACCCCCGCTCAAAACACTGGCATCAGTTAGACCTTAGGTTATAGGTTATAGGTTTGCGCGGGCTAAATTTCCGCAACTCGACGTCAATAATTTTGCGCCTATTTTGCGTGATGGGTTGTCGGCACTACTCTTGCCAACCCAGCTCTACCAGAAAGCCTACCAGACCCTTGATGTTGCCGACGACTTCTGGGAGAGACCTCTAGGGATCCGAGGTGTTGTGCCCGGTATTCTGCCACCCCTGGACACACGAGAATGACGTGGGCGGCTGTCTCTTCCTCCTCCAAGCAGGCTCTGCATAGGGGACTGTCTGTAACACCTATATTAAACAAGTGTTTGTTTAGTGAGGCGTGGCCTGTTATAGCTCCAGTGAGGAGACGGAGCTGTGGCCTCTTCATCAGTTTCAGCCTCCGTGACAACCCGGGGTTGATTGTCGGTAAGGCTTCTTTTGATTGCCTACAAGTACCTAGGTCTGACCAATACTTCTGGTGTTTTACCTTGGTGTTATGTCGCAATGTGCTTCGCAGCCAGGCGTGTGGCAATGGTATGATCGGCTCTGGTCCTATCGTTTCCGCCTCTGAGCCTCCTCTTGCCAATACGTCAGCTGCATCATTACCTCGCGAGTTACTGTGTCCTTTTATCCACTGTAGGGTTATGCTATTGGTTGTACATACCTCCGACAGTGCTTTGTGACATTCGTAAATTAGCCCCGAGGTTATAGTGTAACTCTGCAGGGCTTGTAGTACTGATCTGCTGTCAGAAAGTATACGGATGGGGTAGTCCATTACCTTCCTTGAGATTATTGCGTATGCTGCCATTATGATGCCCATACACTCCGCCTGGAAGACAGTGTTGTAGGCCCCTAATGGTTTAGAGATATGTATGTTTAGGTCCTCCGAAAATACTCCAGAGCCAGTACCTGACCTTGTTTTGGACCCGTCCGTGAAGATCCGCAACTCTTTTGGGTTGAGACCTTCGTGGGGGTCCTCGTGTAATTGTATTTTGTATTTCTTGTCAAACACGAACTGCCTGGGTATCCTGTCGGTCACCGCTTCTATGAGCGGTTCCTTACCTATAGCCTCGTAGAGGATTTCGGTGTGTGGTACCCGGGGCGGTCTCCAGAGATTTGACTTTTTGAGACGTACCGCTGTCGCCAACGCCTCCTGTTGTATGTGGAGATGTAGCGGCGGTAGGTTCAGTAGGGCTTCCAGGGCCGCAGTGGGAGTGGTCCTCATGCTGCCCGTGGCTGCCATACAGGCAAGCCTCTGGAGTCGTTGCAGTTTGTCAGCGACGGTGGATAGCCTGGTTCGTGGCCTCCATACTATTGCACCATAGCTTATTATTGGTCGGATTACTGCCTGGTAAAGCCACAGAATGATCTTGGGTGTAAGTCCCCAAGTTTTACCCACCATCCTGCGACATTGCCAAAATGCGACTGTAGCTTTATCGATTTTATTGTTGAGGTGATTACTCCATTTCAACTTACTGTCTATCGTAACCCCCAGGTACTTTACCTCGGTTGATAGTTGGAGCTCTGTATTGAATAGTTTGGGCAGGCGGAAGTTGCCCAAGTTTCTTTTGTTGGTGAACATCACTAGCTCTGTCTTTTTGGGATTAACCGTGAGTTCGTTTTCGTTGCACCAGCGTTCCACGATAGCTAGCGCGGAGCGGGTGACATCACATACTGTATTTGTGTGATTTCCGCTCGTAAGTATCACTATATCATCTGCATAGCCTATTGTGTAGTAGTGATTGTTATTAAGTGTGGCGATCAAGTCGTTCACCACGAGATTCCATAGAAGCGGTGAGAGGACACCCCCTTGAGGGCATCCCTTCGCCACTAGAGCAGTTTGTGCCTCGCCTGAGCCTAGTTTGATTATTCTCTGACTCAGCATGTTGTTTATCCAGTTAGCCATTACCGCATTCGCTCCATGTCTTACCAGTGCTGCTGCAATGCTGGTGAAGTTGGTCTTGTCAAAAGCTCCTTCGATGTCTATGAAGGTACCAAGACACATAGACCTGTTTTTGATCGCTATCTCGATTTTACTTACTACTGCGTGAAGTGCCGATTCTGTAGATTTGCCTGGGCTATAGGCATGTTGGTTTGGATGCAGTGGTTTTCCAGTTAATACCCCCCTCCCGTTAATAATCCCTCAGGTGTCTATCGCATAACCTTTCCAATGTTTTCAGCAGAAAAGAGGTCAGGCTGATAGGCCTGAACGATTTGGGGTCTGAGTAGTCGCTTTTACCTGGTTTTGGTATGAAGATGACTTTGACCTCTCTCCATCGCTTCGGTACGTATCTGTGAGCCAGACAGGCGCGTAGGACGACGGTAAGTTTGGGGATAAGACTTTCGCCTCCCCATTTAAGAAGCGCTGGGAAGATCCCATCTACTCCCAGCGACTTATATGAGTCAAAGCTGTTTATAGCCCACCTTACTCTATGTGGGTCGATTACCTCGTTTGTTTGGCGCCAGTCTTCCTCTGTTGGGGTTATCTCTGCCTCCGTCCAACTGATTGACTGTGATATTTTGCACTCTGGGAAGTGCGTTTGTATGAGAACAAGTTCTGCCTCATCCTGTGAGTTGGTGAGGGAATTGTCTGGTTTGCGCAGGGTTCCTAAAGGTTACGCTTGAACCAGTTAGGCCTTGCCCTTACCAGAAGGAGGGGTCTGCGGGAAACGCTCCATACACGGACATTTCACAGCGCCGATTGCGACACTGACTATAGTCTTGTCTCCACCAAAGTCAGATTACTGCGAAAAAGGATTCACTCTTCTAAGCTTCCTCGGTCGAAAGAGGATCAATCTTTTCAAGACCTGGGAATTGGAAGCAGTGGAGTTGTTTGGCACTATAGTCCGCGATGAAATTTCGGCGTGGGACCGCTCCGTACCAGTACAAAGCGAATGGGACAAAATAAAGTCCCTTCTCACAGACACCGCAGGAAAAGTTTTTGGGTACCAGAAGGTAAAGTCCCACGACTGGTTACTCAAAAACAAGGAGCACTTATTGCCCCTTTTGGACTTGAAACGGCAGGCTTTTCTAAACTTCCGCCTTAATCCTTGTAATGCCGCAAATATAGAGCTCAAAAAGGCGAAAGCCTCTCTCCAGCGTAGCTCTCGCTTCTATGCAAATGCATACTGGACAGAAATCTGTCAAGGAATCCAAGCATGTGCGGACACAGGAAACATGGGCAGTGTTTACGAAGATATTAAGCGAGCTCTAGGACCTATTCAAAAAAAGACGGCTCCTCTAAAGGAAGTTGACGGCTCTGTCATAACAAATAACAAACAGCAGTCGTGAAATGGCAAGATGGGTGGAACACTACACCGGTCTCTACTCGTGTCCAGTCGACATTCAACCAGAAGCCATGGGGTTACTCCCGGTTCTGGATACTTGGCACGAGCTAGACTCCGCACCTACCATAGAG
>JALPQI010031478.1:0-63630 GCA_025490895.1 Thaumatotibia leucotreta
TCTATTATTTCAAAAACGGTAGTATTATTATTTTATTACAATGTATTCGTACAAATAACGAATCTCTAACAGTGTTATCTCTTACGACACCCGATATTCCTTAAGGCTGTAAGTCGTCGTACTAAATGTATGGGAGCGTTTTAAGTTAGTATATTTAATATTACTTCATCTATTTAGACAAAGTTATTAATGTAATTTTACTCGTTTGGTAACGTACTTTCGACATCAGTTAAAAGTTTTCTGATATCTCTCATATTTACGAAATAATGGCCTGTAAACACTTATCGATTACACCCTGTACCTGTATATAAGGTGGAATTCGACGAGGGACCTTTACGGAAATGGGAGATAGTTAAGGCTATACTGAGCAACTTTTACTATGGGACCGACTCCGAAAAGGTATAAAAAAAAACTTATCCATACAAAAAGGTACGGCATGTATACACACAATGTATGAAAGTCATTTTTTTTTTACGATTTCGGGGTTGGTCCCATAGTAAAAGTTGCTCAGTATAGCCTTAACTATCTCCCATTTCCGTACAAGGTCCCTCGTCGAATTCCACCTTGTATACTTAAATACATACATACACTGCCGCGAAAAAGGAACAAGTATTTATAATAAATAAATACACAAATTATGCCCTCGCCGGGATTTGAACACGGAACCTCCAGCTTCGTAGGCGAGGCTACGGAGGCTGACAAATAGTTAGATATTATAATTATAATCCTTAACACACATGCTTTAATTCTTTAATTGTGTTCAGCGTGGGACTAAGTTGTTTTATCCAAAAATGTCTTATGATATTTATGAATGTATATTTCAGTAGGTAATTGAATAAGCATGAAGATACAATTTACAATTTATCCATCTGTATGTACTAGGCATTAGAACCAAATAAAACTGATTCAAGATAAATTGATTTTAAACTAGACTAAAACGTACCATCTATTCATCTCTTTCCTAATAGATACATTCACGGGAAACTAATCCATATTTAAAAATATAATAAAGGTTACAATTATTCGATAACGGTATTCAAGATACGATGTTTCCAAAGAAAGTTTTACGTTACGAATCTGAAATGCAAATAAAAAGGTGGCAGACGGTATTATACCGGGTCTGTGTAATGACAAATGACTTAGAACGTTTTAGGTGACCGGAATGACCTAATTGTGACTTAAGAGGCTGATATCGCCTTCAAATTCATTTTCTGCACCAATTACTGAATAAAACATTTAATAGTAAAAATGTATAATATTTTCTTCGGTTACCGCGAGGATTACTCATGAAATAAAACTATGAAAACGGATAAACTCGCGTATATTAACTAATTTTGACTTCATTCCGACGTTTCGAACACTTTACAGGGTTCGTGGTCTGCGGGGACCCGCAGACAAATGTAATTATGTAATTATGTGGAACAACACAATTTTTTTTTTAGTAACTCGACTCAAAAAAGACCGTGTACAGGCCTGCAGTACTCGCCAGGGTCAAGGGTACTCCTAATGGGTCGAAACAGTTCGAGCAATCATCGACTTAAGGTGCATTCAGACCAAACGAGCATTCGCTATTCTAACTCCCTACTCTACGAAATTCGATCGTTGTACAAAACGTGATTCGTTGATTTCGTAGAGTGGGGGATAGAATAGCGAATGCTCGTTTGGTCTGAATGCACCCATAAATTACGTGAGTAACCCGGTTCGCTATATATTTTAGGTATAATTTTTATATTTTTGTGAAGAATCATCAATATAATTTTTTTCGTACTTTTTCATGTAGTTTATAGTCTGTATGTAAGCTACCAACAAGTTTGTTTTCCTAGAAGTTAACTCAAACTGGTACTGGCTCGTAGTAAATGAACCGATACTCATAGAAATTAGATTCAGCTGAAGTTTGGGTTTCAATTTCTTCAGAATATTGAGATAGTGACGTGCGCGATTCAGTCAGGGACACTTCACTCCCAAGGAATTCAAATAAATATCCATTATATTATTGTTTTCATAGATAGTCTATTGGTAAGAGTTTGTTAAAAAAGACGTAGATTAAACAGTATTCAAAAGCGTAGACTGTAAGTTAAACACATTTTGAATTCAAGGTTTTATTCAAGGTTCTATAAAAATAAAACTTATAGCAACAGTAAAAAAATACTAAATTTAAATAATGCTAATCCTTTTTTCATAAGGTTTTCTGTCCATCTTGTGGGTGGACGTCCTACGCTGCGTTTGCCTAGCCGTGGTCTCCACTATGGTCGTGGACCCCACCGACCATCTGCTTTGCGTGCAATGTGGCCTGGCCAATGGACATTGCCAATTCAGCTTATGAAGGTCGCCGGGAAACGCTGGATGCAGCTCGCATCGAACCGGTACATGTGGAGTTCCAGAGGGGAGGCCTATGTTCAGCAGTGGACGTCTTGGCTGTGATGATGTTGAAATCCTTTTTTTAAGAAAGTCAGACAGACCTAGTTTTATTTAACACGATCAAGTTACAACCAGAGATCGGATTTTTGTGCGACATCTCATACTAAATGTCATCAAAATGACGTAAGTAACTAAGAATGTCGCAAATTCATCCGATCTCTGCTTATAACCTTAAATTAAATGAAATTAAGGTTAACGAAGTACGCGGCGCGCGTAGTGACTCAATAAACGTGAGTTTAACCGTTTAATTGTATTCACTTACCTTTTTGAAGTCGATGGTTACTCGATTAATTTCAATGTGAGTGACCGGTTTTATTTCACTATTTTAATAGGTTCCTAAATAAAGAATCAGCGCTTCACTACTAGGAAGCAGCGAGTTGGAGATACAACTTCTAAAAGTCCGAAAGTTTTCCTAACATTAAGCAATACCTAAACAAATCCAGGGAAGTTAGGTCTCAAGTTCTGCGAAGGGGTAAAAGATTCAGAAATATCGAGCGCAACGTACTTAGTTATGTAAGCACAAGGTTTGTCTTGGAAATGGTTCATGTATATATAATGCTTAGAATTCGACATGAGCATTAACGACTTTGATGACCAAGCTGCATGAAAATAAAGCATCTAAACTTTAACAATATCTGTGTAGAGACCGCGAAGGCCGAAGGTCGAGCTCCGCGTAGCAATGTACCGAGGAGAAGTTTCATAATTTGCGAATGAGTATGAATATAGAGAATGTTCTCGACAATTTAAATTTAACAAGCAACCTAATCATGCCAAAACCGTTGCATATACTTGCTTTTAAGGTATATTTTATGCCATGTGTACTCAATTATGAAAAACAATATTCTTCTTAACACTTTTTTATAAGTTTTCATGGAAACATTCTCAATGAGAACTAACTCTTAAATTCTCATGAAAATTCTAGGAAATTTCCGAGTATATTCCCGCAATTTTGAGAATATTCTGCAATTGCTAGCTCCGCGTAGGGCCGAAGGACCAGGGTGTTTAGCCAAGTTACCAATCGCTAGCGCTAAAACGTCAATCGTAAGCGAAAGGCAGCTAACTGTCTTTGTCGCATTAATATGCAAGAGTGACAGAGAGGGAAAACTACGATACGCTACCAAGCGCTAGCGATTGGCAACTTGGCTAAGCATCCAGAGCGTACCAATCAAGTTACACTCTCAGCGCGAGAACGACGGGCGCGCCTAAGCGGTCAGATTGCCCATTTCGACAACAAGAGAATCGGATGGCCGTGGGCGCGACGGTTCGCTTCGAACGCTAGCGGAGGCCAAAGGCTGAGTTCCGCGTAAGGCCGAAGCCCGAAGCGTCTTCCAGAGGTGCGTCAGCTCGCGAGGCCGAAGGCCGTGCTGCCAGACCCTAGCGCTCCAATACTACGCAGTGGAAAATTGTAACATGAAAACGAGTATCGAATGTTATATAAAATTTCCTGGATTCGGCTCGGTTTCAGAGTTAATAAACCTTTTTTCGAAGTAAGTTTTTCGACGTAACTCGTCATAAAACCTATTTTTGATAGGATGTATAACTATGTATATAGAATGAATGTATGTATAGTTAAAATCTCTCGCAATGCTCGTGAGCACCGTGTATAGGTTGATTTGTGTCATAATATTGTCTCATAATGTTTATTTATTTATGTAAAATATATTTATGCTCCAACTTGAATAATTTCGACCATTATAGATAGACGCCCTTTTTTCCCTATACAAAGTTTTGGGTCATAACAATATTAAGGTCCAATGTTTCCCATGAGACCCATAGGGGTAGGAAGGCGAGGAAGAAATGTGTACTCGTATAATGTAGAATTTGAATATTGTTCAGCCTTAATATTTTTAGTTCCCGTAGTTACAGGACGTAGGCAACTACTTAGCATAATTTTCTGATAACACAATTTTTCAATTAAATGTCCGACAGCGATATTAATTAGTAAACTTTATAAGTAGGGAATAGTAATTAAATACCAAATAATATACAATAATAATATACCACATACGAAGCTGCCTACAAAGCTGGAGGTTCCGGGTTCGAATCCCGGCGAGGTCATTCTTTGTGTATTTATTTATCACAAATAAATGTTTGTTCCTTGGTCATGGTTGTGTATGTATCTAAGTATCTATACGCATCTATTTATTATACTATATATCGTCGCCTGGTACCCACAACACAAGCCTTAATTGAGCTTACCGTGGGACTAGGTTGATTTGTGTAAGATGTCCCAAGATATTTATTTATTTATTTATTTAAACCAAAAAAAAATTACCGAAGTTCACCAACGTCGGAGCTGGCATTTGAACCCACGTCCTCAGCTTTCGAGGCTCATGTCTAAAGGTGAGTTCAGACCAAACAAGCATTCGCTATTCTACCCCTTACTCTACGAAATTCGATCGTTACACAAAACGTGATTCGTCGAAATTCGTTAATTTCGTAGAGTGGTGGATAGAATGAGCGATTGCTCGTTTGGCCTAAATGCACCTTTAGAGTATGGTCAAAGGCGCCTAGCCTTATAACAGACTGCGAATTAAAAATCACATGCTTATAAAGGGTGTCCCAAAAATAACGCGAGATATAAATTTAATTAAAAAGCATACTTTTTTTGACCGTTTCCATTTTTTTTCCCTGACACATAATACACAGAATAGGATTAAGTATTATAATTGCAAATCGCCCTACAGCCCTGGGCTCCTTGAAGAAAAACGGTTTTGACCCCATTTTCTGGCCAAAATCCCTTCATTTCAGTGAATCCCAAATATTGCGATTTAAAATAATTGTTTATTTTTTATGGGGTTATTTATAGTAAAAGTTCTATGTCAGCAAGCTCTCGATCGACCATGATTTGAAGGAGGGGATTCCACACTGCAAAAACGACATTCACCCATATTTATGCAAATTTCATATAAAATTTGAACAAAGGAGTGCTATGTCACATAGACCCCGGATTCTTGTGGCTGTGACGTCACAATAGGGTGATTTGGGGAGTAAATGGAATGGTAGAACAAAATTATACGTAAATTATAAGATCAGATAAAAATGTAAATCTATTAATTTCATCAGAGACAAACATAATTTCATTTATTATACCTACGTAATCGAATAAATTGGAATAAAATCACAATAAAAAATTCCAGTAAATTGATCAATATTTTTTATATTCATTTTACTAGTTCTCGACAAAAAACACCGGTCGAATAATCATTTCATTTTACTGTTCCATTAAAAAAAAGGGAACATAAATACATAAATATTAGAATTAACTTTATTATGCAGAATCAAACTATACAGAGTATACAGACCTATATAAAGTTTGACCTTAGATATAAACTGTTGGCTTTATTTTCAACTGCACGTCACATTAATTTACATAATATGTAATTTCTTATATTATCTTATCTTATAATTTATGTGTTATTTTATTTTACCGTTCCATTTACTCCCCAAATCACCCTATTGTGACGTCACTGCCACAACAATCCGGGGTTTACTCACAGCAAAGCCCTCGAAGTAATTTCTCTGCATGCTTTACCATTATACCATATTCTTTGTACGTTATGATTAAATCAAGAAATAAAAAAATCAAACAAAAAATAAGTTCTCAGGCAGTGGCGTAGGGATAAAACCGGCGTAGATTATTTATTTTGTCTCTTGTCTTCATTCTGAAAATACTTGTAATGAATAACTAGCTTAATTTGCAAATTTACAATACAATACAATACAATACTCTTTATTGCACACCTCGTAACATAAAAAAGAAGATAACAAAAAAGTCGAATCTTAAAAGTAGAGGTAACACAACAGGCGGTCTTATCGCTAAAGAGCGATCTCTTCCAGACAACCTTTGGGCAATGAAACAATGCAACCAGTAAAAAAACAGTAGGTGATGCAAGACATGAAATAAGGAAAATGAACATTACAAATTTAGTATGTACATCCACCCTTAAAATTTATTGTCTGTGGTTTAGTATATTTTTCTTTGGTGGGTAGTTTTGTACTTATCTTTCTTATTTTGATGGAGGTAGATCTATCAAATTTCCTCCATCGTCAGTCATCCGCAGACCACGAACCCTGTAAAGTGTTCGAAACGTTGGAATGAAGTTAAAATTAGTTAATATATGCGAGTTTATCCGTTTTCATAGTTTTATTTCATGTGTAATCCTCGCGGTAACCGAAGAAAAAATAAGTATTATTCATCGATTTCAAATCTTGCGTTACTTTTGGGACACCCTTTAAAAGCATCACCTTACATGTTCCGATAAATTATGAGCACCCGTTGTTGGCTACATGTTTATGACGGCGACTTACAGAATACTCTAGTATTTTCCTTGTTCCTTTCAGGTTTCTCGCAAATAAATATTAAAAGGCCTCGCATATCGTTTTTCCGTACAAGAGCCTTGACTGGGATACCAAACCTGCCGACACAGATTACTAACAAGGTAGACGGGTTATTTAGGATTTGATAAGTCCAGAGATAGTACGATATCTAGCATTTTTGGTGCAATGTAGTTCTAATAAGAGAATGGTGTAAGTTATTTATAAGTAGATAGTGAGTTAAGGTTCGTTATTGTCTTACAACGTGTTATTACTCGTTTCAATTTAAACTGACTCTTAGATTCCTTTAACTAAACTTCAAGGATTCTATTTCTTAATTTTGGAAATACTTGTAATTAATAATAAGCTTAATTTGCCAATTTAGTATGTACAAGTTGAGTACCGTTACAATTTATGGTTTGTGATTTAGTAAATGCATTTTCATTCAAAATACAAAGGACTATAATTATATCAGGAGATGAAGCCGCAAACAGACCTGCTACCGCGAACACACGCGAAATTCGTAAATTTCGGGGATTTATCTCTGTCACAAAATTTACAATATATTGTTATAAAAATTATAATGCTGAGTATAAGAGGGTTAGTCTGTGCCCTCGAATCAGTAAAAGGGCCCTAAGTAATTCATAATGTGAGCAAGAAACTGGCGAGCTGACCTTTTGATGGTGATTTTAATATTCAAGTGTGCAAGTGAGAGCTTTGGCATGTAGCCACCCGTATTACCTGGGCCGTAGAGTTCAATTACAGCTAGGAAAAGTGGTGCTGTAGATCTGAGGTGAATGTTAATTGTGATAGACAGTGGCAGATGGTTTGATTATTTGACTACCCCCGTAGGTGCATTCTGAGTTAATGCCAAAGCTCACAAAAAAAAATTAAGACGTTTTGTATACTGTATATCATTTCCAGTACTTTTTATGATAGCAACAATTTGTTAAAATGTGATAGTTTTTATTAAAATTTTAGTGACAGGTTGTTTCGTTAAGTCTATTCTAATTTTTTGATTGTTAAACACATTGTGGTAGCATTGTAATCAAAAATAAGTTTTATGACGAGTTACGTTGAAAAACTTATTTCGATAAAAGGTTGTTTATCTCTGAAACCAAGCCGAATCTAGGTCCCAGGATAATGTATATAACATTAAAGACTCTAAAGATCAGGAATACAGCATTAACGTCTTTCGCACTGCTTGCGAGCACCGTGTAGGCGTGTATGAGGAATACCCAAATTCCGTTAGCTATCCTGTATACAAACATTTGGTCAAAGGTATAACACGGGTTTTAAATCTGCACATATAGAAGCTCGGATTATGGTCTCGACTAAAACCCGAAAATATTTTCCAACTTCAATCCCAAAGCTGAATTTTAGTTAGAATTAGAACATTGGTATTCACCAAAAAACATGCTATATTTTTCATGGTTTCGTAGAATACATACCCAAAAAGCCTTTGATCAAAAATCTAATATTACCGAAAACAAACGACGTCATAGCAAAGCATTTTATATCTGGAACGGACAAAATAAACACCACAGCCAATTTTGTCACAACTCATTGCGCCTTATCTGACCACGAACCTTACCATAAAACACAACTATTACAATTTTCACGACCAACTCAGTTATGTTCACCATCGAACACGCTTTATCCAAGTTCGAAGATTACAAAGCTTGGTGTAAAAGAAGCAATGGATAGAGATTCAAGCTGATTTGTATGTCGAATATAAGGAATCGCCGAAAGGAAAAACCGTCCATAACCAACCACAATCGGCGATATAGTTCTGAATCTCGTTTTATTTGTTAATAGGAAAAGAAAATAACTTCGCCTAGGATTTGGTTAATAGTTGGCCGCAGATTTGTGGGCAGCGGAATTAGTTGGCTCATAAAACACTTGCGGGCTTAGTGGGCAATTAGGGAGGGAGGGTTGCACGAAAAGGGGGGGTATTGGCTGAACGAAATAGGAGTCTGCAAGCTGAAATAGCTGTACAATTGCGATTGGTTTTTGGTCAATTGAACTTCGATTACATGGGTAATCCTGTAGATACTCGTATAGATACTGAGAGACACGAAATGTTCGACACCTATGGAAAATGTATCACATTTATGCCCTTGTTGTACATTGTGCTTTTTACTTCGTTTGCGAGGAAAGTAAAACACATTTTTCACTGCAATTTACACAACGAAGTTGTCGTAAAGCGAAAGAAGAAATATATATAACCAATACCCGCCAACTGATTTTTATATATTTTTAGTTTCAGATGCTTGGGTTTCTGCCAAGCAGAGTTGGGCAAAAAGTAATATGATTACTCCTTCCGATTACTTTACAAATGTAATTTACAGAAGTAATCATATTACTTTTTGCTCAACTCTGCTGCCAAGTCAAACATTTCACACAAATAAAATTGTGCAATATGTTTTAACTGTTTGGCTTGCTTACCTTAGCCTTAGAAAAAAAAACTTTTATGTTCTAGAACATAAAATGCGATTTTAAGTCGTCTACGCACGACATAAAGGTGCACTTTTTGAGCATGAGAAGTGAAAATGCATTTTACGTAATGCACACACACACACACACACATCATCAGCCTATCTCAGTCCACTGCTGGACGTAGGCCTCTCCTATTAACTATGCATATAGTCGTATTAGGAGGTAAATGCCCATAATCACCAAGCCGGGTAAGCGGTAACAACTAAAACTAACATCTTTAATGTTCAAAAATCCCATTTAAATTTCTACCTTAGACCAAAAAAAACACAAGTATGTTTAAACGCGTCTTTAGTACATTTCGAAATTTAATCCAGCTAATAAATAAACGTCGTATGTGCATCTAAACGCGTAATCCTTACGACATCTTGTATCTGAGACGTGTGCCTTTATACGACCTCATCTTTGTACTATAAATGCATATTAATGCAAAACACGGAATTGAATCTGCTGCGTTTCGCTTGGCAGGGCAGAACGGAGTTGTCGCCAAATCCTCACGGAAATATTAGGTCCAAATTGGCACAGCGTCGTATTTGTTTAACATTTTATGATTTTTATGCTGCAATCTTGTGTTCCTAGTTCGCTTTTATAGGTCATGTTGACGACTAAGTAGACCTATTGTTAGGTAGCAAATATAAAAATTGTTTTTGATATTTGTTGTATAAATTGTCAATCAGGGTTGCTAGATTTTGTAAAAGATATACAGTAAAATCCTTTCCAGTGCCTTTTCCTGGAAAGGACCACATGGAAATTGCTCCACAGACAAGAGCCCTGCTCTTAAGTTTATGATGATGATGATGATACAGTAAAATGTTAACGATGAAAATGTAAAGTACGCACATAAAAAAACAGGATCTGGAGGGCAATAGGAGATCACTGGCTATTTTAATTAAGTTTGCAATTAAGCTCACAATAAGATATTGTAGTGTATTTTATGCGTCTCGTAAATCGTAAAGTACATAGTGGTAAAATACAGTACAATACTTAAAATTACACTACATTCTGCAAACCTAATTTTAGTAGAAAAAAATCAAAACCGATTATTTTCTCGTTAACTAGTTTTTGTAACTGGAGCTAATTAGATCACCTCATTACATATTGAAAGTGTTCTTACTCGTAATTTGAAATCATCGAACATTTATTTTGAATTCTTTCTTCTTTCTTTCTTCTATATAAACTTATTCGATATCGATAAAAAAATGTTTCTCACCCTAGTTTGATTGCGACAGTCTTTTGTTTTGCTATGGATTTTCTGGGCTCTGTTTATAAATAACTATCTATTACTAAATTATAAATATTGGATGTTATATACCAAAGAAACAACGACCAAGATTACCAGCGACCGAGGTGGGGTATTAAGTAGTATGACTACTGGGGAAAAAATAATACATCATACATACATCATCAGCCTATGATAGTCCACTGCTGGACGGAGGCCTCTCCTATTAACTATGCGTATTGACGCATTAGGAGGTAAATGCCCATAATCGCCACGCTGGGCAAGCGGATTGGCGATCGCAGTAATGTGTCCACTATGATGACGCTGCTGCCCATCATCAATCGTTATCAAAAATGGTCAGTGACACTTCAATCCCTTAGTCGACTCTTACGACACCCGCAGGAGGAGTTGGGGTGGTGACAAATGTATTCTTACTGCCATCACCACACGGCCACGGGAAAAAATAATAAACAAATCAAAATATTTATTATAAATATTAGATGTCATATATCAAAGAAAAACGACCAAGATCACCTAACTGTCCGAGGTGGGTATCGAACCCACGTACTTACCTTTCGCGGCTGATGCCTGTACCCCTCGGCCACTCGGTCTTAGCAACCACCGGTCAAATTTCTCGGGTATATGCAATCCCTTACAAGGCTAGGCGCCTTTGACTTGCCTTTAAGTAGTGTGACTACTGGAGAAAAAAAAAAGTATAAATCAAAATATTTAGTTATAAAATAATTTAATGTGTGTTTTCGCAATACATTCAAAATATATTAGTAAATAAATAATTTGAATAGTGTTTTCACAATACGGTCTATCTATTACTAATTAGAGATATCGCCAAGATTATTATTACGTCCAACCTTGAGGGTGGAACAAAACGACGATCTTTCCCGCTACCGACCGAGTCTACCAACCATTACGATGAACTTTCAGTATGGGACCAACATCGAAATCGTACATGGAAAATTGACTTTTCCATACTATTGAGTTCTAACTAATCAGTCACTTTGTATGAGCGGTTTTTTTTAAGACATTTCGATGTTGGTCCCATACTGAAAGTTCATCGTAATGGTTGGTAGACAGTTCGGTCGTTAGCGGGAAAGAACGTCGTTTTGTTCCACTCTGTATTCAAACTGTAAAGATTTGAGAACCGATTTACAAAAAACATACCTACTGAATATAATTGTTACCGAAGAGATCTATTTGTTCTGCAAACCGGCTACTTGTAAAAACCCTCTTGATTGGTCTACAATACCCACCAAAGCCAAAAAGTTGGTTTTTATTACAAGTTTAACTGTGACTTACGCCCTTTTGTATCGGGTAGAACAGTTAAGATCAGGGACAAACCAATATCAGTGCTCTTACTACGAGGTTGACGGCTTTAAATCTACGAACAAATAAAACATGGAAGCCTCACGCCATACTAAATTGCCTTTCAAAAACTGTCCTGTATTTTAGTTGACAAGTATCACCCCCTCTTCAATGCATCACGGTAATGAATTTCAATATCAACCTATAAAAACTTAAACCACCATTTAATAAAAAGTTGTCATTGGTCCATCAAAGTTTTGATTGGCTATAATTCTATAAAGCCGAAATATGCGCGGTGTTATGAAAAGCGCTTTGTCCTGTCCATCTTGGACAATTGAACAATTGGTTTTGGGGGCATTTTTGAGCTGGCGTTAGACGTCCATGTTATATTATATATGGTCGCAGGGTTAAACGTATCGAGCGCGTTTACTTTGTGCCTATCCTGCTCGTACACATCGTCGGCTGACAACCAAAACTCATTATAAAAACTGTCACTCTTATCAACCTCTTATTTCATTATTGAATCAGAACTGAGATTATGATCTTTATTTCAAACAGGTATTTGTTACTTAGTGAATTTTATTAAACTTGTCAACCGACGACATACACGCGTATTGGTGCAAGCGAGAGGCATAGAAAAAGTTATTCGCTCCATATAGTAAAATTAACTTATGACACTCGAAAGATACATTTTTATGGCCCTCATACATAAAAGAAGGGAATGTAATGCTCGTTAGGATTGAACTTTTTGAATAAATCATGAAACATATGAACACTCGACCAGAATCTGTATTTAATTATAACTTAGGTAGAATAAGTTAAATAAAGTGCTTTTATCATATCTGAGTGCTTAGCCAAGTTGCCAATCGCTAGCGCTTGCTAGCGTATCGTATTTTCCCTCTCTATCACTCTTTCATATCAGTGTGACAAAGACAGTTAGCTGCCATTCGTTTACGATTGACGATTACGCGTTAGCGATGGGCAACATGTCTAAGCACCCTGAAAACTCATACGAGCGAGAGAGATAGAAAGTTGCGCAGTGAAGGATACGTTAGATTTTACCCGATACGTAGGTAATGCATTATAATGGCTCTCGCACTGACATATTGCAGCGAGCGTCATGGACTGAAATTTTCCGTCTTCTTTTTTTATCCACAACGAGATTACAGGGGGGCGAAAACGGCCTGAATTGCTTCGAAAAAAGGATGGTACGGCCGTGACGCTTTTTTGTTGGACTTGGCGGGGGCACTGCCGTGCCCCCGGATATCACCGATACTTGCAAAGCCATGGTACGGCTAAGCTTAGCACAATATGATTGGTGCGACAATATGTCGCTGCGAGATTATCCGTTCCTCTTTTATTAATAGAGTTAGTAAAAGACGGGAAATCTATCTAGCAGCGACATACTATACAGGGTGTTCGTTTCGATATGCTATAAATAAGACAGGTTACTTGGGACATTAATAGAAGTAGTCTGGTACACAGGCTTTTGGAAAATTCGATAAAAAAGATTTTTTTTTGTTTTCATAAATAATAAATGAAATGGTAAGTGTGAGAGAACCTTAAGAATAAAATAAAAGTTAATCTCAGGTAACTGACGGCACATGTCAAAATAAGTAACATTAGAATGTAATAAAGGTTGCAATACACATGTTCAGTGATTAAACTTATTTTTTTAATAACTCAATAACAGTAAGAGTTAAAACACTAGTTTCTTAGAGAAATTAGTTATATTTGACCTAAATAAGCTTCCGTTAAAGTTATAGCATATGAAGAAAAACACGTTGTATATTTCTCAGATCATATAACTCGGCAACCTTCAAGTCAAGCGTGAATAGGCACCTTCTGGGCAAACTCACTCCATCGTAGGCCACGGCAGCCACCCTTGGCTAGTCTGTGGCCATGAGTAAGCCAATTTCAAATTAAAAAAAAAAACTACAGTCGCACCAATCATGAGCTAAGCGAGTGGCTCATAGTAAGGATATAGAATCGAGCAATATATCGGGGATAGTCTCGCAGCTTTACTACAATTGATAGGGTTCGTTGCTTGGCTTGAATTATACGTAATCGGATCGTTGAACTGATTCAACACGGTCCAGCGGGCTAGCACAAGTGTAGCGCGACTGTATGTCGCGGGCAAAATGAACATCTGTCAATTTAGACCCCGGATTGATGTCGCGGTGACGTCACAATAGGGTGATTTGGGGAGTAAATGGAACGGTACAACAAAATGATACATAAATTATAAGATGAGATAAAAAATTATATTAGTTTCACCAAAGAAAACATTATTTTATCATACTATAGGTACGTAAACGAATAAATATGAATAAATTCACAATAAAAAAATCCAGTGCATTTATTTTACTAGTTTTCGACAAAAAACTGACCGGACGAATAATAATTTCGTTCTACTGTTCAGTAAATGGAACATACATAAATATTAGACTTAATTTTATCAATGTATGCAAACTATATACCTAAACCTGTATAAAGAAACTGCTGAAGAAACATTCAGGCGCAAGCTAAAGAACCACTTATTGGAAAAGCCATTTTACTCAGTCAATGACTTTATCAACATAATGAAATAAATAATAATTGACATTTTAGTACCTTTGCAAATCATATTTATACACATTTGTTAGAATTAAGATTGACATTTTATTATTATTTTTTTTTATTTGTTATATTATAACTTATTGATAGGTACCCCTAGTACCAGATTTTAATTTTTAAGTTTTATTGTATTTAATTTGATTGTTTATTATTGTGCTATAATTTGATTGTTTATAATTTTTTACTAATTAGTAAGTAATATAATTATTCATTATTATTGAACGTTCAATATATGACTAGTAATATAAGCAAAATGTACTACATACCTACTTATACGAAACTTGTATATTGAGAATAAATAAACTAAACTAAACTAAACTAAACTAAGTTTGACCTTAGAAATAAACTGTTAGCTTTATTTAGGTATACCATTAAATAATAAGTACAATCTCGTATTATCGATTTATCGTATATTTCTTATATTATCTTATCTTATAATTTATGTATCATTTTGTTCTACCGTTCCATTTACTCCCCAAATCACCCTATTATGACGTGACCGCGACAACAATCCGGGGTCTCATTTCTTTAGTCTTTTCATTTATATACTGTTCGTCAGTTGAGCATTAAAAAAACCGGACAAGTGCGAGTCGGGATCGCACGCGAAGAGTTCCGTACCATTATCAATTTATCAAATAAAAATTACAGTTAAATCAAAAACTATTAAAGATAATTTAATCAAACCAAAAACCATTGAAAGAAACTTAATTAACTTTTTTACCATTAATTTAAACCATTAATTCACTTTTTGTGAATTTTATTAGGGGAGGGGGCACACATTTTAAGACTGAGCTGATATCTCAATAACGGATCACTTAAATAAAAATACGTTTTAGAAACCTTTAAGTAGATCATTTTCAAATACCTTTCTATTGATAGATCACATGCATAATTATGTTTATCGAAAAAAAATCTACCCCGCAGTTACATGTTACATGATCAATAAATAAAAATAAAAAAATAAATAAATAAATGTATGGAGGGCCCCAACAACATTTTTTATTTTTTCAATATTGTATCATAATTATGTAGCGATTCATACAACACATATTCTAAGCAAATTTCATTACTGTAGCATTATATAGTTTCCGAGTAAATCGGCTGAGACAGACGGACATGACTAATATATAAGGGTTCCGTTTTCATCGTTTTAGCTACGGAACCCTAAAAATTGTGTAAACGACCATGGCTGGCTTTCCATAGTATTCGATGTCTTTAACACATGTCTTAGGGCTTGTGCATAAATCACGCGAGGTCCTATAGGGGGGGGGGGGTCCAAAAAAAAAATCACGAAATATCACGTTAGGGGGGGGGGGCTGGGCCACGAAAATACACGTAAGGAGACCTTACGTGTATTTTTCTAAGATGAACAATAGGAATTATATTACTTTTTGCGAAAAAAAAAGAATTCTTTGAATTTAGTAGAATAAGAAAAATACATTGCTAGGGGGGATAGGGTAGCCAAACTCACCAAACATCACCAGGGGGAGGGGGGGGGGGTCATCAAAAAGTACCCGAAAAAACCTCGTATGATTTATGCAATATGCATGAGCCCTTACATATCATGAAACACGTTGGCAGATATTTAAATTTTTACGGTCATACTAATAAATATCACTAATTTTACCTAAAATTGTATGTAAACAGTTCGTAATAAAAACAAAATTGTGTTCATAAGGTGTGTGATTATAGAATAATGCAAGTTTTTAGGATTTTTCGCATTTTTTTTTATAATCAACGGACGATTGATATATCTTATTAATTCATAGACGCATCAATTTCAAACATGCTATAAAATATTGCAGCAATGTTTTCAAGAAATAAATTAATATTAAATTACCGTGCACACCGGTAACTCCGTCAGGTAAAATTAAAATATAATAGCTTTTCCAACACTCGTAGGATTACTTAACTTAATTAGAAGCAGTGTCACAACATAGGCAACTTAGTATACAATGTGCCCATGAGGAAAAGAAAAAGTTAAAAATGTCATGTATGAAGTTTTCTGGATTCAGTCTATTTCAAGAGAAAGTATTTTTTTTTCTTAAAACCGTTACGCTATGATAAACGCATTTTAGGAAACGATTTTGTCACCATGTTGTCTTAGTCTTGCTTGTCACACTTAATTGCAAGACATCAAATTAACAAAAATATCTTTAATTACCAAATGTAAAAAAAAAACTTTAAAGTGCATTTTTCGCGATACTTAGTTTGATTAATGAAATCCTTTTTTTGTGTACTAAGGCATTCAAACATAAAAAAAGTTTTATATTTTAGTTTTTTTCAAAACTCATTTAACATTTTTTGCGTCTTTTAGTCTCAGGAACATGCTGTTAGATTTTTTCCCTTCCCTCGTGGGCACCTTGCATAAAACAAAGTAGTTTCCCGCTAAACAGTCTGTATGTATTATATTATTCGCCAGTAGAATCTAAAAAAATGTAAACAACAATGGCTGACTTTGCTTGGCATTTGACTTCTTTGACATATCGTGAAACACGATCGCAGATAAATGTGACGTTATCTGGGAACAAGGACCTTACTGTCCATGGCAATTACGGCGTTTTGGTCGATTTTTAACCGACTTCAAAAAGGAGGAGGTTTACAATTCGTCGAAATCTTTTTTTTTTTATGTATGTTCCCCGATTACTCGAAGACGCGTGGACCGGTTTGAAAAATTCTTTTTTTGTTTGAAAGGGTATACCTTCTAGTTGGTCCCATTGTCACCGAATCCAGATCTGATGATGGGATCCTGGAGAAATCGAGGGAACTCTTCAAATGTTGTAGGCACACATGACATTTTTCATTTATTTTCGAAGACTAATCAAGTATTTGCGTCTAGTCATGAACGTTTTAAGTTGGTGATCTGATGATGGAAGGTACAACTCCTTAGCAATTAGGAGTTGGGGGATAATTCTTTAAGTATAACATAGTTCGTGTATTTTGGAAGCTATTTGAGTATTTGCCTTAAGGTGGTCATCCTTTCATGTTGGTGAGCTGATGATGAAAGGTACATTTCCTTAGAGATTAGGAGTTGGGGGACAATTCTTTAAATATAACATATTTCATGTATTTTGGAAGCTGTTCGAGTATTTGCATTTAGGTGGTCATCCTTTCATATCGGTGAGCTGATGATGGAAGGTACAACTCCTTAGAGATTAGGAGTTGGGGGATAATTCTTTAAATATAACATAGTTCATGTATTTTGGAAGCTATTTGAGTATTTGCCTTTAGGTGGTCATAGTCTCATGTTGGTGAGCTGATGATGAAAGGTATAACTCCTTAACGATTAGGAGTTGGAGGATAATTCTTTGAATGTTCAACTGTCATACATTTTCGAGATGTATTCAAGTGTTTGCTTAGTAAGTTATGACATGTTGGTTAGCGGTTAGTGATTCTTTAAATAATATAGGCATGCTAAGGTTGTTACCTATAATCTTTGAAATTATTCATACCTGCTGATGATACAATGTATATCTCCTTGATAATGGGATAATTCTTTGAATATTTAAGTTATCCAGTTAAGGTTTTCTGGCCTATTACAGTGCAGTACATTCTAATTATAAGTATTTAGAGCATACTAAATAACAATTTTACACTACTAAAAAGCAAAAAATTAAATATTTTAAAATAAAAATAAAACCGCCTTCAAAAATTTGCCCGAACTAAAAAGTAAAAAAAAATAATAGTTCCAACTTCTTAGGATTTCCTAGCCAAACCTTTAAACCTCTTACCCTATTCATTGAAATAAAATATTATGGCTAGGTATCCTACAAATTTCTTAGAAGTCGGTGCCAAGCCAAATATGTTCACTTCGTGAGTATATGACTGTATTTGATAGAGCTTTGTAACTTACTGTCACTCCAACCGGAGTGACAGTAAGTTAGATGCTTTCATCAAAATGACAGGTAGACCACTCTGTTGATAAAAACATAATCGGAGTGACAGTAAATTACAAAGCTCTATCTAATTAATATATATGTACCTATGAACGTATTTGGCTTGGCACCGACTTCTAAGAAATTTGTAGGATACCTAGCCATAATATTTTATTTCAATAAATAGGGTAAAAGGTTTAAAGGTTTGGGTAGGAAATCCTAAGAAGTTGGAACTAAAATTTTTTTTTACTTTTTAGTTCGGGCGAATTTTTGAAGGCGGTTTTATTTTTATTTTAAAATATTTTATTCCATTACAAATACGACGTCATCGGACGTAAGAGCCATCGATAAATTAAGTCCCTTTTCCCAGATAATAAATAATAAATCAATATCTTGGGACATCTTACACAAATCGACCTAGTCCCACGGTAAGCTCAATTAAGGCTTGTAGTGTGGGTACCTGGCGATGATATATATAATAGATAACGATGTAATGTAAAATACTTAAATACATAGACAGCCATGACCAAGGAACAAATGTTTGTGATAAATAAATACACAAATAATGCCCTCGCCGGGAATCGAACCCGGAAGAATCTAGCTTTGTAGACATGGTCACTACCAACTAGGCTATGAAGGCTGAAAAAATATAACAAGATAATTTCACATATTTTTACGTTTATTATTACTACGTAAACATATTTATACCTGCGAACGAATGAATATCATTAATTAAATATAAATAATAATTAAAATAAAACTATGAAAACGGATAAACTCGCGTATATTAATTAACTTTAACTTCATTTCGACGTTTTGAACATTTTACAGTGAAAAGTGTAAAGTGTTCGAAACGTCGGAACGAAGTTAAAAATCCTTTTGACTCTTCCAACACCCATGGGTAAAGTTGGGATGACGCATTTATTCTTACTGCCGTCTCTCGGTCAACATCCGGTATGAAATAATACATAACGTTATACAATCGCGAAACAATGAAGTTCAAAACATGCATGCATGCATCAGCCTATGATCCACTGCAGGACGTAGGCCTCTCCTGTAAGTATGATATACGCATTAGGAGGTAAATGCCCATAATTGCCACGCTGGGCAAGCGGATTGACGATCGCAGTAATGTGTCCACTATGATGACGTTGCTGCCCATCATCAATCTTTTATCAAATAATGGTCAGTGACATGCACTTCAAGCCCTTCGTCGATTCTTACGACACCCGCAGGAGGAGTTGGGGTGGTGACAAATGTATTCTTACTGCCGTCACCACACGGGGAAGTTCAAACGAGTGGCGATAAATTAAAACACGACCGAAGGGAGTGTTTTCAATCGACGCGAGCTACGAATGTCAGGGAAAAATTCTCGAAATTTAAGATTCCGAAGTTCGTAGTACGGCTGCCTGGCTATGATAATGGCTTCTTTATCAGTATTTTCTAGATCATTTTGTAAGGAACATTCTCGAAGAACGTCCCAAAAGCTAGTTTATACGCCAAGAGAGGTCTTCACTTTGTAACGTCAGCTGGCTAGCGTAATAATTTGTAAAGCACTATATCAGACTAATTTGTGTGGGGCAGCTGCATTAGCGAGGCCGTAAACGGAATGTAGGAGTCGTGTTGGGAACGCACTGAGGGTTGCGGCTTCGGTAACGGCTGCCATACAAATAATGTCAAGATAGATGTCTCATTTTTAAGGCTTGCAAGTCTAATATTCGAAGACATCGATTATTGTGGTTACTTTAGACGTTACTTGAGGCTTTAGTATCAGCTGGTGTACATATAATAACATCACTAGCCTATCTTAGTCCACTGCTGGACATAGACCTCTCCTATTAACTATGCACATACACGCATTTATTATTTTTTTTTTTATATGAAATAGGCTTACTCATGGCCACAGACTAGCCAAGGGCAGAGACGTGGCCTACGATGGACTGAGTTTGCCCAGAAGGTGCCTATTCACCCTTGACTTGAAGGTTGACTGGTTATATGATCTTGGAAATATAGACGCCGGCAGGGAATTGCACTCCTTGGCAGTACGCATAAGGAAAGAAGACGCAAAGGGCTTTGTACGAACAAATGGAATATCTACCAAGTAAGGGTGGAACCCGGCCGTGTGTCTAGAATTTCAACTTCTTTCAACGACTGGCAACTTTCCGCCGATGGGCTAAATGGATGCACGATCGGACTTGCGCTTTATATATTGTTAGAAGCTGTCCAGGTGTGAAGTATCGTTTCACCTTGTTCAGGACGCCCAGTTTTTTGGCTGCAGTTTGTGCTTTAGACTCAATTATAACAGGCAAGTGCCCATAATCGCCACGCTGGGCAAGCGGATTAGCGATCGCAGTAATATGTCCACTATGATGACGATGCTGCCCATCATCAATCTATTAAAGAATGGTTACATCAATCCCCTCCCTTAAGACACCCGCGGGATGAGTTCGGGTGGTGACAAATGTTTTCTTAATGCTTTAACTCGGCCTAGGGGTGGGCAGCAGCGTTATCGTAGTGGACACACTTAATACAATCGCCAATCCGCTTGGACAGCGTGGCGATTACAGGCATTTACCTCCTAATGCGTCTATAAGCATAATGAATAGGGGAGACCTAGGTCCAGCAGTGGACTGAGATAGGCTGATGATGATGTGTATCCCCTGGAGTTAAACGCGTCCATAGGCTACCAGTTACACTTACCATCAGGGTGCTTAGACAAGTTGCCAATCGCTAACGCTTCATTGTCAGTCGTAAACGAAAGGCAGGTAAATGTCTTTGTCGCACTAATATGAAAGAGTGACAGAGAGGGAAAACTACGATATGCTACTAAGCGTTAGCGTACGTATTGTATGGCACCGTCAGGAAACAATTTAAAGGTTTATGTGGACCAGCGGATTTTCTATGAAGTCGTAAAACCTAACAAAGTACGTTTTTGTGTAAGTTAAACACTAAAACGTACTTAGAATAATATTTCCCTTTTAAAGTTGGAATAAATTATGTCGCTAGACTGAAGGTTTTGC
Organism: Thaumatotibia leucotreta; assembly: GCA_025490895.1. NCBI lineage: Eukaryota > Metazoa > Arthropoda > Insecta > Lepidoptera > Tortricidae > Thaumatotibia > Thaumatotibia leucotreta. The sequence continues at coordinate 21,282 of JALPQI010031478.1, forward strand.
TACGCCACAACAACATAGTACTTATTCTGAGAATTTTTATGTGAAAACGTGGAACGCTTTTCACGCAAAAACCACTCGTCGCGTGCCTTCTATACGGCCACATCATGTCAAAATAGATTCGCTTGGTAAAATTTACCATATTTTCCTGCTTTACGGCTACATCTTCTATGAAGTTCGATTTTGAAATGTGGCCGTATAACAGGCACTTATTACTACAAAACAAACTTTAAATATTCTTGCATGAATGCGTATCTACATTTTTATATATTTTATTGAAGTGGGTAATACACACATAGCAGATTTCCAATGGGGTCGAAAAATGCTCGAGTGGGACCACGTTTTGGCAAACGCAGTGTAGGACGTCCACCCACAAGATGTAGATACGATCTTATGAAGATCGCCGGGGCACGCTAGATGCAGGTCGCTTCGAACCGGTGTATGTGGAGATCCAAGGGGAGGCCTATATTCAGCAGTGAACGTCTTATGGCTGAAATTATAACGAAAATGATTATGATATTTTTTTAAATCGCAATTGAGGCTGCATTAATAAGAATTCTCTGTTTAATGCTGAAATCGCTGAAAAACTTTATTGACTATTCATTGTTAAAAAATCATAACAAACCGACCTAGTCCCACGGTACTCAATTAAGGATTGTGAAATGGGTACCAGAAGACGATGATATAATTTAATAGATAAATACTAGATCTCTCGGGGGAGCCTCACCCCTAGGGAACGCGTCCCCAGGTGGCGGATAGGGGAATGCTCGGCAGATATGCAGGGTAGGGGGGAAATAAAATACCCCCCGCGGACCAACAGGCCGGAGAAGGAAACTCCGTTATCAAAATACCCCCTCAATCAGGGCTGCTTGGACATCTTCCGATCCCAGGTTTGATTGGGTGCTGTGCACTGGGCTGGAGTGTGCAGAAATGCGGCGGCGGATGAGCTTCAAAAAGCCAACGGCGGCGTTATGGTCTTCCAGGAAGATCACAGTCTTGGTGTCAGGCGGCAGCCGACCGTAAAAAAACAATATAGCCATTTAAATTTCCTTGTCCAAAAATGAAAGCACAAAATAAGAGAACAAGTAATAATACTAGGGCGTCCCCCGCAAGCGACGGTCGAGGCTGTGGAAATGTTAGGGCGTACCCCCAAAGCGACGGTCAAAGCAACACGAGCACATCATTGCGATTAGCAACCTGGAACGTAGGTTCCATGACGGGCAGAAGTGCCGAATTAAGCGACGTCCTGAAAAGAAGGCAAATTGATGCATGCTGTGTGCAAGAGACCAGGTGGAAGGGAGCGAAATCAAGACCAATAGGCAACGGGTTCAAGCTTGTATATAATGGCACAACCACTGGTAAAAACGGTGTCGGAATCATATTATCCGAAAATCTCACACAGCGTCTCATAAACATTGAGAGGGTAAGCGACAGATTGATAGCCGTGAAGCTGGCTCTTGAAAGACAACCTTGTTTTAACATAATATCTGCTTACGCACCGCAAACTGGTACAAATGATTGCGAAAAGGAAGCGTTTTGGGAGGATCTTCACAAACTCATGCAGAGTATACCAGTCGAAGAAACTGTACACCTTGGTGGAGATCTAAATGGCCATGTCGGCACCAGTAACACAAATGCAGAGAGATGGCATGGTGGCTTTGGCTACGGCACCCGTAACAGCGATGGGGAGGCTATCATAAATTTCGCATCTGGCTCCGACTTAGCAATCGTAAACACCTTTTTCAAAAAGCAAGAATCCCACCAAATCACATACAAAAGTGGAGGACATGCCACCCAGATAGACTTTGTTCTTGCAAGACGCAAACATCTGGGAAATTATAAGGATTGCAAGGTTATACCAGGAGAAGCGCTCACAACTCAACACAGGTTATTAGTCTCGGTGTACAAGCTTCCAAGACCTATTAAAACAAATAGGAAACTGATACCTAAACTTAAATGGAGATCTTTAAATGAACCTGCAGGAAAACTGTTCATGGAGAAACTTGCTGAGAACCTAAACAACATGGACACTACAAGTTTGGCACCGGATGAAATGTGGAACAAATTTGAAAGCGTCTGCATACAAAAAGCGGAAGAACATCTAGGCCGCACAAGAAGCAAAAAGGGACCCAACAAAGAAACCAAATGGTGGAACACAGAAGTAAAGGAACTAGTAGCAGCAAAAAAAGATGCTTTCAAGCTTTGGCAGTCCACAAAAGAGGATACAGACTTTGAAAAATATAAAGAAGTTAAAAAGCTAGCAAAGAGACAGGTTGCAATATCAATAGCGGACACAAACTCCGATTTTTATAATAAATTAGAATTGGCACAGTCTGAGTCAGACATACATAAAATAGCAAAAATCCGTTATAATAACTCAAAAGATCTAACGAATATCAAATACATTCAGGATAGCCAGCAGAAACTCTTGACAGAAGATGATGACATTAGGGATAGATGGACAGAGTACTACAAACACCTTCTGAACGTGACCCATCCACGGGACCATGATTACTGCAAACCACAACCAGTACAGGGAACGACCTTGAACATAACTCCAGGAGAAGTTAAACAAGCAATACAGCAAATGAAAAACAACAAAGCACCAGGGCCAGATGAAATACCAGCAGAGGTCTGGAAGCACCTGGGAAACTGTGGAGTAATTTGGCTCACTGAATTGTTTAATAAGATAGCTCGAGGTCATCCAATGCCTGCTTCATGGCGAAATAGTATACTCGTACCATTCTACAAAGGAAAAGGTGATGTGCGAGAATGCAGTAATTATAGGGCGATAAAACTGATGTCTCACACACTTAAGATCTGGGAGAGAGTTTTAAATAACAGACTTAAACGCATCATAATGTTAACGCAGAACCAGTGCGGTTTTGTAGCCGAGAGAAGCTCGTCAGACGCTATTCAAACGGTGCGGATAATGATCGAAAAGGCCAAAACAAACAAGACTAACCTTCATATGATCTTCATAGATTTGGAAAAAGCCTTCGATCATATCCCACGCGACCTTATCTGGGAAGCACTAAGGAAGCAACTAGTTCCAGAATACTACATCAAACTCATGCAAGATATGTATAAAGATATTACCACCCAAGTCTTAAGTGCAGCAGGTAGGGGCGAAAAGTTTGAAATTAAAGTCGGAGTCCATCAAGGTTCTACCCTTAGTCCTCTGCTGTTCAACACTACTATGGACCACTTAACAAAGCTCTGTCAGAAACCCCTTCCTTGGAACATCCTATATGCCGACGATGTCGTTCTTATCTCTGATAATGCACAAGAACTTCAGCAGACGTTCAATTCCTGGAGAGAAGCTCTTGAGTCCAACGGTCTTAAGATCAGTCGACAAAAGACGGAACATATGTCGTGCATTTTTGATGATGTCACTGATCCCAGCAGCATAAATTTCTCCATAGAAGGTACACTACTTCCAACAGTTACCCAATTTAAATATCTGGGTTCAATACTGAGTAACGACGGCAAAATCGAAAGTGATGTTACTCATAGAACAACAGCTGGATGGATGAAGTGGCGACAACTGACAGGCGTCATGTGTGACAGAAAAATGCCTCTTAAAGTCAAAGGGCACTTATATAAAACCGCAATTAGACCTGCAGTTCTTTACGGCTCAGAGTGCTGGGCAACAAATAAACAGCACCTGAATAAACTACACACTACTGAAATGCGCATGTTACGCTGGACAGCAGGCGTCACACTACTTGACAAAGTCCGAAATGAGTACATACGAGGAAGTTGTAAAGTTGCCCCAATTGTAGACAAGGTGAAAGAAAAACGCCTAAGGTGGTACGGCCACATTCAAAGACGCCCCGACGACCACATGGTGAAGCTTGCCCTCGCCTTAACGCCCACAAAACGTTCCCGTGTCAGACCACCCGCCACCTGGTGGACGACGGTCGAAAAAGACCTAAAAGAAGCCTGCTTAGATAAAGACGCAGCACAAAACCGTGCTCAATGGAAATTGCGGACAAGGAAGGCCGACCCCAAGTAAATGGGATATGGTCTAGAAGGAAGAAAGAAGAAGAAGATAAATACTAGATACTTAAATACAAAGACAGCCATGATCAAGGAACACATATTTGTTATAAATAAATACACAAATAATGCTCACGCGGGACCTCCAATTTCGTAGACACTACCAACTAGGCTACGGAGGGCTGACGTTATAATTATTGAAGGTATTCGATGGAAATACAGAGTTGCACGGATTTGTACGTAGTCATTTTACAGATTTCGGTGCAATCCCCTTTCGACGAAACGTTGGAAATGTTTAATGAATAAATCTCCCAGAATACGCCTGGAAATTTCTGGAAACCAGAATTGAATTTGCGGTTTTCGTCTGTTTACACAAACAAAGACAAAGGCGCGTAATTATTACTGGAGATGTCTAAACAAACTCAGCTGTTCCACTTGCCTGTTTTAGCCTCAATTCCCTTGGTCAAAGTCAAACGTTTCTTCAAAGTCTTTGCACTTTTAATAAAAACTCCAACTTGAAGATCACAAATTTTATTTGCCGGAACTTATTAGATATATTTGACATAGGTCCACTTATCTTTAGGTTAAGTCATACGTGACATCCAGTAACAATAATGTCATTTCCAGGCCTCGTAGGGTGTTTTATACCTTTTGCCCTACCACTAAGGCCTGGTGGGAGAGAACGATACCGGTCAGGCCACTCAAGTCTTTATTTTTTTATTAAATTACCCTACATTTTGTTAAAATCATAACACTTTTTAGAGACTTTACATCTATATTTCAATTTATTTAAAATCAATTTTATGTTTTAGTTTTTTTTTAATGCGTGTTTGTTGTCAGATGTACCATAATTGTTTGAAAAAACAAGTCCCGCCAAGTTTCTTACCGGTTCTTCTCGAGTCAGCGGAAGTAGTTTTAATACTTAGACGATTCAAAAGAGTTTGTTGCTATTTCAATTTGAATTAAGAATTATTTAACTTTGACTTTGACTATAATAACTGAATGCCGACTCGACTCTATGTCAAATACCTAATGGCCAAATATCAAGAAAGCCGTATGTCATTACGTTCTAGGTTTAATTTGAAAACATGATATTTAAGTACCTATTATCAAACCGCGATTACAATGGGATTCTGAAGTACTATTGACACAACAGTGTATAAGTCAATGTAGGATAAATTCATAGTTATATTCATATATTCATAGTTAAAATGCAGAAACTTACTGACAATAGATTAATTAATCACTCACTACATCTATAAACAACTCTTTTCTTGGTAAATGTTGTCTCATTTGTTTCGTCAACAGTACTTTCGAATCCCCTTCTGATTCCGGTTTGATAATAGTAAACGTATACTCGCCGCGCGGACAACGTGTGGTCAATATGTGACGAACGGGTGCGCCAAAGTATTTATAAAATTGCAACTTAGATTATTGGAACTCCGAAAATTTTTCTTATACAATTTAACTTCATAATGATCGGTATTTAGAATAATCTTTGTTCATAATCATCATCACATAGAATTATTTATGTTCATAATATTGTTTTTCATACATATTTTTAGTACTAACTTTTATGTTTATATAATTTTTCACTATACTTATTTTATGCTATATATTCTAATGTTATAAATATTTATTTTTATCTGTACTGGTTTTATGTATGTATTATTTTTGTTTAATTAAATATAAATCGTACTATTACTGTAAACTAGCTACCTGCACAAATCAGGTTGTTCAGGTTGTTGTCAGAATTTGCTGTGAGGGTGAAAATTTCTGCAGTGAGCGAGCGAAGCGAGCGAACAAAACCTTCCGGGGCAGATCCGACTCGGATAGGTTAGGTTAGAAGACTAAGGCGGGAGCTTTGCTCCCGCCTTAGTCTTCCAGGTTATTTTTTTTTTAGCAACCTAGAAAGTACTCAGCTCAGTAACACAGTAAGTAACGTATAGAATATTACTACTACCTCGATTATATTGAGAGGTTGTAATTATTCCTTCTCTGTTATGCTAAAACAAACTATGCCGATACTTTTTATGCACATCCAGATTATGCCTCATCATAAATAAGAGCATCGAAATTATGCTCGAATAATATTCGAACAACTCGAAATCTGCCACAAAGAAATATGTTAAAGTTGAGTATGTCACAACAGTTTCTGCATAAAGCCCATTATGACTACATAGTTTATGTTATTCATAAAAGAATTTTACCACAACAGAGTGAACCTAATGGGAAAATGTTTATAAATAAACAATTTATTTCAAATAACTTTATCAGTATAGATTAATCTACTTGACGACTTTAGGAGGATAAAATTTCGAAATAAAAATCGTTATGAACGTTGTAGGTAGAAGTATAATTTTTAGTAAGAAAAAAAGTATGAGAAAAAAATTTCGGAGTAATGATGATTATGAGTAAAAAACGGTATTAGTAAAAATATTCGAAGAAAAAATTGTATAAGTGCCAATATGGACCCGTGACGAACGTGTCGGGGTTGACCTTTAGTGTACAAGAGTCTATATTAATTCGCATAATTTATTACGCATACTGCTAATTGGCATAGCGTTGTTAAGCATACTATTTAAGTGGCATAAGCATAATTTCGCATAAATGATTACGCATAATGTATTTACGTATAACGTAAACTATCATAACGATGATTTGGAATAATTAGGATAAGCATAATACTAATACGTATACTTAATAAAAGGTATAAAATATAATAGATACAATAATAATGACCGATCATAAATTGCGTAGCGAAACCGTTACTATATACCTAATATTTTTGCCAAGTTACTGTCGATTAGTACGTATTAATAATATTATTATACAGGGTGTTTTTTTTTCGACCGTTCAAATTCTACGTAGTGAATGTGTAGGTCATACTGACCAACTTTTACTATGGGGACAAAGTCGAAATCGCGAAAAAAAAATCAGCTGTTTCATACATTTCGGCCGGCGTAATGCCGCCAATTTGTATGAAACAGCTGATTTTTTTTTCGCGATTTCGACTTTGTCCCCATAGTAAAAGTTGGTGAGTATGACCTACACATTCACTACGTAGAATTTGAACGGTCGAAAAAAAACACCCTGTATACTATACATTGCTTCCAATTTAAAACTAGTTTAGACTTTTTTTTTACTTGTGCGTTGTGCGTAGGTATAATAGTTAAGACGTAAACGTCTTGACATATTTTATTGACTGACATACATGTATACCTACTTATATTTTTATAATAAATATTGATTATTTTAATTATTACACACATTTTTACCCTAGCAAATTTATAATGTTCATAAATACGGCGTGTGTATTTTATACGGGATACAGTTATCGTTTTGTGATTGTAGGTATCATGGTATAGTTAAATAGCTTCCCTAGATACTATTTTAAGTATCATTAAAATATACACCCATATTAAATAGGTACGCACTCTGTACGTGCGCCTCATGCGCCTACCAAGATGTGATTTCTTTACTAATTGATTATTAAATACCTAATGTTTTGTTTGATTGATTGTATCTGACGTGTTCATTAGGATGTGTAGGAGATATCGACGAAAGCTAGGCTTCAACTTCGCTTCGTCGCTCCTGCTTATTAGTCTTTTGAACTTTGGTTTTACCCTGATCTGTCTCATTCGCTTCATTTCTAAGTTTATGCTAATCCATATTAGGATGAATAAAGTTATATTTATGTTATGCATATTTCAATTATGCATAATCAGTAATATGCGTATTAAGCATTATGGAATTTTATTATGTTGCCTATTAAATATTATGCTTAATTATTTATGCCAAATCCGTTATGCGAATTCATATTAGGACTATTAATATTAGGCATATTAAAGGGGACCCAGTGTACAACATGTAGACTACTCGTCGACCTCGAGCCGATCGCTACTTTAATATTATTTTTGAAATTAAACCTAAAACATATGACATAGGGCTTAAATTTGAATATTGAGTTGTTATAATGTGCAAAGTCCTATAGTGTTACTATGTGTTTCCCGCGGTAAGACCGGCAGTATACGTCGAATGTCGAATTTGAACGCTTTCTATCGCTCGATTGCTCCGAGTTTAACTAGTAACGCTGCAGTCACTTATCGCGGCGGTAATCGGCCAACGCTTTTATCCTAACGACCAAACAAAATGCTGTAGTGATGTGATATGCGAACATTTTTTATTTCGATTTGGGATTCCTAAGGTAAAAGCAATACCTACTTACCTCTATTAGGTATTATTAAAAAAAATAAAAAAATGAATTCACTACACGATGTACTTAGAAACTTTTACATTTTCATTACATGCAGCTAAAAGTTACGGGTTGATGCAAAAGTTTTGTACATAGTTATGGCCCAAATTGAAATGGGAACATCAGCTTTCAAATAAAAAAACGATATCAAAATTGGTTCACACAGTCGTAAGTTCTGAGGTAACGAATGTTTAAAAAAATCAGTCAAATTGAGAACATTCTCCTTTTTATATTTAATTAAAACTTTCACGATTATCACTCATATTTTAAAGATAGACGGGTCCTTATGGCGTAAACTTACGTTTTATTATATCCTGACAACCCTAGCCCAGAAGTGAATAATCAAGACCAAGTGCGGGTAGTTCGAAAAGCCCGCGCAGCTCAAAGTCGTGTGGTAACGGCAGTAAGAATACATTTATCACCACCCCAACTCCTGCGGGTGTCGTAAGAGTTGACTAAGGGCTTGAAGTGTCACTGACCATTCTGCAAGATTGATGATGGGCAGCAGCGTCATCATAGTGGACAACAACTGCGATCGCCAATCCGCTTGCCCAGCGATTATGGGCATTTACCTCCTAATGCGTCTATACGCATAGTTAATAGAAAAGGCCTACGTCCTGCCTGTGGACTGATTAGACTGATGATGATGAAGTTTACGCGATTAAGATCCCGTTTGTTTTTAAAATCCTTTTTTTCGGACTCGTTTGAAAAACAATTTTCCCTTCTCTAACACTCTAAGAGCACATCACTAGCCAAGTGCCGTTGCAACGCGCGGCCATATTTCCGCACTTTAAATGTTTACGATAACCCTTCACCTCCGTAGAGTGCCAATAAAAGCGTAATAATAACCGCCGTGAAACATCATTAGGCGGTTATGTCCGCCATTTTGAAGATAATACTCTAGTAATAGATAATTTCTTATGAAGTATAACTTGAATTCTTATTAATTTGTCAGTCTCTGTAGCCTAGATGGTAGTGACCCTGCCTACGAAGCTTTTTTTTTATTTTATTCATAATAGTTAGACGTTTGACCACGATCATTCCTGCTGGTAAGTGATGATGCAGTCTAAGGTGGAGCACGCTTACCTATGAGATACCTATGTGTACAAATTATTATATTTATACCTATACCGATACCTACAACTGGAGGTACCGGGTTCGAATCCTGGCGAGGGCATTATTTGTGTATTTATTTATCACAAATATTTGTTCTTTGGTCATGGCTGTCTATGTATTAATATATCTATTATATATATCATCGCTTGGGGCCGACATCTCACGCATTAATGAGAGTTTTTAATACATTTTCTGCCACTATGGTGCGGTGAGATGTCAGTAATGTGGCGTAAGGTCAAAAGCGTGCTATCTCCATAAAGTGCATTTAAACCAAACGAGCATTCGCTATTCTATCTCCCACTCTACGAAATCAACGAATCACGTTTTGTGTAACGATCGAATTTCGTACAGGGTTAGCATAGCGAATGCTCATTTGGTCTGAATGCACCTATAGACCAATAGCGCAATAGCTCTCGAGGCAAAATGGAACTCGCCCCGTTGCTTATTCATAAAGCGAACGTGTTTATTCACCCCCACTTCAGTTTTAGTACGGCTACGATAAACAACGAGCCTTATACGTATGGACTTTCCATGTAGGTTGTAGGTAAGTTATTTTTAAATTAGTTTCACTTATAAATACATAAATATCGCTCTATAGCCTACATCTGTCCGTCCTACCCAAGGATATAGGCCTCAATTTTTTTAACTCTATGTGTATGTTTATTAGACATTTTTGCAATTTGATTTAGTGAATCTTGATATAATGTAGGTACGAGATTATGGCACTGGTCTCACTACGAGCTACTAAGCTGTGAACTATGGGCTATAAACACGAACAAAACATACGCACTCTCGTGTAAAAAAAAGAGACACGGCGATACTCGCCCGGCGGTAATAGCTGATAGCTGGGCGAGTATCGCCGTGTCTCTTTTATTTACACGGGAGTGCGTATCTTTTGTTCGTGTTTATGACCCATAGTTCTTAGCTTAGTAGCTCGCGGTGAGACCAGTGCCTATAAATGGTAATCGGCTGCGTCGCTGCCACCACATTACATTATATTATGTACGAACAAGTTTCTCTGCGAATATATATTTATTTGGGCAATTTTTGACTCCTCTGGTCACGATTAGAGAACTTCTATAAGCCCACAAGTGCTTTACGGTGAAGGAAAACATCGTGAGAAATCCTGCATACACTTGCGAAGATTCAAGGTTGTATGTGAAGTCCCCAAGAAGTACTGGGCCAGCGTTGGGACCACGCAAAATAGGCACGTTTACAAAATACAAAAAATACAAAAATCTTTATTTCGTTACGAAACACGTATTAATAGTCTAAGGGGATGGAGCCGCCCAGTGAGCGATAATACCGCTCGTGTTGGGAGACGTTTGATGTCGAGTTGTGGAAAAAATGGCCAGAATACAACAACAACAAGCCCACAATTTTCCAAACCGTGCTTGTACGGGACTTCGGTGGACTATTTTCTTGGAATGCATAAAATGTACACTGAGCTACCAACGCCGATATATCTGACGACTAGTACATTAGTAAGTACGATATACGAGTAGTCATGGTGAGAATAGTAATATCGTGTAACCTCCAAACGACCGGCGAGGGAGCCTCTGGTTGTCATTCATCCTGGTTATACTCTCGAATGTAGTGATGTCCCGATTTCGGGAACCTACTCGTAGGAATAATATCACGTGAATTATAAATATTAGGTTTCATATCAAAGAATGTAATACTAGCATAATTGTAGCATTATAGTAGTATGATTACTAAAAAACACAAAATATTTAGTAAAATGATTTCATCTATTTTTTAAAAACTTGTGAAACATACTAAAAAGAGTCATATATTTCCTACACTGTCAGTCGTCCGCAGACCACGAATTCTATCAAGAGGTCGAAACGTCGGAATGTAATTAATTAATATATGAATTTTATTCCATGAATAATTATCGCGATCACCGAAAAAGACCATTTATTCGAGGTGCCTTAATTTGATAAAATAGAACAAAAAAGAAATGGAACGGGAATATTCGGAATGTTCTACTCCTTTACAACCCTGGCCACATATTCGCAAGTAGGTCATTTTGTTTCGCAAGATTTCACCGAACTTCTTCTTGACTTGGAAATGTGAAAACACGCTTTATGAAAATGCATCTCGTGTGTGCGGTATTTGATAAATAAATATAGAGGAGCAATCTTGCAATGGGTACTGGGCGGGGCACATTGCCTAAAGAACCGGTGGTCGTTGGGGCCTGGTAAAGTGGCGGCCACGTACCGGAAGACGCAGCGTGGGTAGACCCCCCACAAGGTAGACCCCCACAAGGTAGACTGATGAAGGTCGCAAGAGTGCGCTAAATCCGGGTGGCACAGGACCTCGTGCAGGGTCCGCCCGGATAATACCACCGTCTTACCCGTTAACCTACCGCTAATAAGCAGTATTTGCACTGCTGTATTTCGGTTTGGGGGTAAGATAACCGGTGTAATTACTGGCATAGATAGAGGCAATCCATCTAAGTACTCAGGGTAGGCAGCGCATGGGCGATTTTTTGATCACCATGTCCATGGGCCTCCGTTCCTGCTTTCCATAAGGTGCGCTGAGAGCTCAGTTGTCACATGAAAAAAGTGCCGGTCATTTTGGCACTGTTTGAGGCAGGCCATATTTAGCAGTGATGCGATAATTTTATAGAGATCCATGTAGTCCCACGGCAAGCTCAATTGAAATTTATGTTTTGTGTAAAGGTGCATTCAGACCAAGCGAACGCACTTTAAAACGCGTAAAATAATGTCACAAAATTATCATTGATCAAGTTTTCTGTAAAGTGCGTTTTCTGTATAAACTTACTACGAGAATTCTGTAACGGAAGCTTATTATGTACTTATGAAAATTACGGAACATATTTTTTTAATTATTAAAATCAAATCAAATATATTTCACGTAAGTTAATGCGATTTAGTCCCATTTGTCATGAAAGATGATATTCGATTTAGTTTAGGAGTTGGTTACAGTTTGGAACTTTTCCATAATACTTCTGTGGTTTTATAGTACATTGATTTTATACATCAAACAAACTCAGGCTTGTTTTTACTAACAAGCATATTTACGTTTCACGGTTTTCGAGCAAATAGAACGAACCCGTAAAACACAAACTGTTTTCCACTAACTGGAAAACCATTTGCTGGATCGTGGACAATAATTCACAATATTGTTATGGCGTCTAGTCATGGCACAGTGAGTATTAAAGTAACAGTAAGATAAGTCAAATACTTTGATGCAGTCAATTCGGTACTAAAATCATCGCTTTAAGGCAAAAGAGGCGACAAATTCAAATTATTTATGAACGACCGACAACACGTACCCGGATAGCTATCACTGTCTTACCCGTTAATCTGCCGCTAAATAGCAGTGTTTGCACTGCTGTGTTTTGGTTTTGGGTAAGATAGCTGGTGTAATTATTGGCATACATAGAAGCAATACACCTAAGTCCTCAGGGCAAGTAGCGCGTAGGCGATTTTTTTATCGCTGTTTCCATGGGCCTTATTCCTGCTTTCCATCAGGTGGGCTGAGAGCTCAGTTATCTACCTTCGTTACATTAAAAAAAAGACAATTACATTAAACAAATAAAATAGGTATGTGACAAAATATTCAGTTAGGTAGGTCCAACTTCGAGCAAGAGGTCCATCGTCAAATCCGATTCGGTTGGGCAACCTCCAGGAAGATACGACACATATTTTCGTCCAAAATTCCGCAACGTCTTTGATCATTGTGTGTTGCCAGTGATGACTTACGGTACCGAAATGTGGTCGCTTACAACGGGCCTCATAAGAAGGCTCAAAGTCACCCAAAGAGCAATGGAGAAGGCTATGCTAGAAGTCTCTCTGCGAGATCAAATTAAAAATGAGACCTTCCCTCAGAACCAAAGTAAGCGAAATAGCTCTCAAAAAGGTTTTTCAGTGGCGGCCACGTACCGGAAGGCGCAGTGTGGGTAGGCCCCCCACAAGGTAGACTGATGACCTGTTGAAGGTCGCAGGAGTCCGCTAGATACGGGTGGACAGAACTGGTCATTGCGGCAATTTTTGGGGGAGGCCTATGTTCAGCAGTCGACGTCTTTCGGCTGATATGATGATGATAAAATATGTAAAGTAACAATTAGTTTTTAAATACATAAATAAAATCAAATGACAAGTGTCTAAACCACAGAATTAGATTTGGATAGAAGAAACAAGTTCATTCATTTGTATGGCGGCCGTGCGTGTTAGATTTTGTACTGAAGTTGTTACTTGCCTATGATTTTAAATATGTCTCAGGCCCTTGAGTATTCATATTTTTTTGTGTTGTTGCAATCAATATTACTTAAGAAGGCATATTAATGTTTTTGTTGACAACAACTTGCAAAATTTGGCGCCCGAAAGCTGCAAGCTGCGATTAAAGACGGACAACTCAGTAGATTTTACTGAGTTCATTTGACACGCTAAGTAGATAAGTTTGGTTGATCTATGGTATATAATGACATCTGTGGTCCAAACACATCAAGCACGATAAATATTTCGAGTATTGAATCAAAGTGTTTCGGTTACTGTTCTACCAACATACACTGTATCGCAAAGCACTTGTTTTACTGGTAGTAAACTGAGCACTCGACACTCCGGTTTTATTCCGAAGGAAATGAGACTTCGGACTTTAGACATCTTAGGTGATCTAAAAATATTTGAAATGCAATTCGTAAAATATCATAAAGCCTCCGTAGGCTTCTAGTAAACATCCTGCCTACAAGTGTTACGGGTTTGAATCACAACGAGAGTGCTTTTATGGTCCGATATATCTGATGGCCACTCTATATTGGCAAATTCACTACTAATTTTAATCTTGACTAGTGATGTGTCATTCTCGGTAATTTCCCAATCTTACCATGGGGAAAGTTTCCATTTGGGAATATTCCCCATACTGTGTTGGGCGAGTTACCTGGAACGACCCATCACTAATCTTAACGAAGCCTGCCGCGGACTTATTATGTATAAATTGAGATCTTGTTATATACTTAAATAAATTTCTCATCTATTTTAAGTTGGGATGACTGTTCATGGACATAAAAAAATTGGAAACCTAGGCCACTCTTAAACCATGTCAAATTAAATAATAATAATAATAAATAAATATCTTGGGACATCCTTACACAAATCGACCTAGTCCCACGGTAAACTCAATTAAGGCTTGTGACGTGGGTACCAGGCGACGATATATATAATAGATAGATAGATACTTGAATACATAGACAGCCATGACCAAGGAACAAATATTTGTGATAAATAAATACACAAATAATGCCCTCGCCGGGATTCGAACCCGGAACCTCCAGCTCCGTAGGCAGGGTCACTACCGACTAGGCTACGGAGGCTGACAAAATGATAAGTAAGATTTTGCACAATTTGACTTATAGCGTCACTTGGACACAGTTCTTAAGTGACATTTAAACAAAAATTTGCTGTAATTTCTGGCTTACACTATCAGAATATCTCAGACCACTGCTGGGCGTATGCCTCTCCTATTATAATGAACTATTCGTATGACGCACTGGGACGTAAATACCCATGATTGCCGTGCTTGGCAAGCGGATGAGCGATCGCAGTAATGTCTTCACTGTGTCGCTGCTGCCCATCATCAATCTTTTATCCAAGAATGGTCAGTTACACTTCAGTCTCTTAGTCGACTCTTACACCCTCGGGAGGAGTTGAGGTGATGACAGATGTGTTCTTAACGACGTCACCAAACGGCGAAAAATCTATAAATCTAACCGAGTTCCATGCGTTGTGACAGCAGTAAGAATACATTTGTCACCACCCCAGCTCTCCCCGCGGGAGTCGTAACAGTCGACTAAGGGCTTGAAGTATCACTGATCATTCTTTTATTTGATTGATGACGGGCAGCAGCGTCATCATAGTGGACACATTACTGCGATCGCCAATCCGCTTGCCCAGCGTGGTGATTATGGGCATTTACCTCCTAATACGCATAGTTAGTAGGAAAGGCCTACGTCCAGCAGTGGACTGAGATAGGCTGATGATGAGTTCCACGCAATTCCTTCGGTTTAGCCGCCCAAATGATTACCACTGTTCGTAAACTGAGAATTGGGATCTTATGCCTCGGTTCATTGCCCCTTCGCTTCATTAATAGAAATCGGAATGTTTTCAGTGTAGTGATGGCCAGCTTGGGTGTGAAATTGTACGAGTTTATTCTCGATATGATTGGTATTTTATTTACGTAATAAGTAACCTGACATTGGAAACAGTGGCGTCTTTGTATGCAATATATTATTAAGGACGTCATTTAAAAATAATAAAATGATTCAACAATAAAACTTTCTCAATAGCCATTGGTTAATTACATGGCCGGCCAAATTTATTTACCACAATAAAAATTAAAAATCCTTTAAAACGAATTTATTTTTGTAGAAAAAAACCCCTTAGGGATTGTCCATTAATTACGTCATACGATTTGGCCTATTTTAGACCCTCCTTCCGCCATGGTGATATTTGTTGACCCCCTCCCCCCTATATGATGTCTAATTTATTGCCAACTTACGTAGTACTTTTAATAACACTTGGTTTGGGTTTGACATCAGGATATACAGGGTTATTTTTTCACCAGTACAAAAAATCAACATACGTAATAGTAGTCCAAGTTACAGAATACTAGCATTTTTTGTTACTACCCCTTTAGAACAAAAAAACTAAAATACCGATGTTTGAACTTATCCGCAAACCTAATAAGAAAATTGGACGCATTACGCATTATCAATGTACATAACTAGCAAAACACACGAACTGGCAACTGTTTGTTTACAACGTCATCGCACGTGGCATGGCGGCTTAGAAAAGCGGCAATGATAATCAACTTATGATTATGACTTGGCAAAAAAATCTTACTTGATCCCAAATCTTTCTTCATACTTGCACTAAGGACAGAAACTTTCTTCATTGAGGCGTATTTAAACACTTGAAATCAACTTTATGCACAATGATTGGAATAAAAAAAACATACCTGATTAATGGAGTCCATTTCTCATACTAATTAATTAATTCACATACTTAAGCAAGTGTTCAAAATGTTGGCCGTGGTTATCTAAACACGCTCTTGCCCGTTTTTGAATGTTTCCTTCGATATTTCCCAACACAAGTCTGTAGTTCTCACTTTTAAGTTCATCAAATGCACTTATTATTAGATTTTTTAAGTCTTTTAAATTTTGGGCCTACCCTCACCCCACAAAAACAGTCACACGGGGTCAAATCTGTTGACCTGGCTGGCCATAGCTATAACACTGGCATTTTCCAGGCGGGGCACACTTTCTTCAGCGTATAGCCGCTGGGCTGCCACTGCATTTTCCCCAATGAGAAAATAACTACGAACCATTTCGTACGAGCAATTTCCGACTGAAGGTAGTACGATGCGGCGCGTGCGCACATACCCACGTCAACCGTGACACTGACCGTCCCTGACCTAGTCACCGAGATTGAGGTAACTGCTATGTTGCCAACTCGTGCGCAGGTCGCTCACCCCCTTCCGCCGCCCTCTGCGTCCCGCACCCCGTTGACGTCTTATCATTAGTAGGCCCATTATTTTGCATTTGCATGAAGGATAAATTAATAATAAATGAAAAAAAAATTACAATTTTATTTGATAAATGTAATCTATTATCGATACCAAATATGTGGGAAAATTTATTGTACCGGTGAAAAAATAACCCTGTATTTGAAAAGTGATCTTAAAAAGGTATCACGGGGTTTTTTTTGGTGATGTAGGTATCCTCCATCACTAGTCCGCAGTCAATTCTCCAATCACAGTTTACGAGGCCTCTTTACACCCATCCCTACCGCCCTGAAATATATCGCAGCGGGCAAGGTGTTCACAAATATCTGAGCAGGCCTCTATAGTCAAGGGTTAGAGTGCACGCTCATATTTTAGAGCACCGTGGCCGTTTTGATATAACTGATGGCGACTGTGTACCCTTCACTATCGTTAACAAGAGAATACCAAGTTTAATGGCTGCCCTTTAATGCATGTTCTTTCTTTCCGAAAGTAATATGTTTTACAAAGCTTATGTGGTCTCAATAGCTCAGTGGGTCTAGTGAGTCTGCCTGCGAAGCTGGAGGTGCGGGATTCAAAACCTGGTATTCGAAATTCTTGTGATAAAAAATAAAATAATGCTTACGTTGCTCAATACTAATCTCTTGCAAATATGTTTACATAATTTTGAAATGAGACTGGAAATCATGAACACTTCCACACCGGTCGGTATGAAATCAGGTATTTGTTTTTGTGGTTTTCATAGTTAATTGTACTAGAAATAGTAGTATTGTACATAAGATAAAATTCCAATTGTTCTATGGGAAACAATGTGACACGTTCTGTGTCAACTGTTGATATTTGAAAGCGATTGCTAATAATGCGTATTATTGTCAAT
The DNA here is from genome assembly GCA_025490895.1 of Thaumatotibia leucotreta. Taxonomy (NCBI): domain Eukaryota; kingdom Metazoa; phylum Arthropoda; class Insecta; order Lepidoptera; family Tortricidae; genus Thaumatotibia; species Thaumatotibia leucotreta. Next base: position 39,056 of record JALPQI010031478.1, read on the forward strand.
TTTCTTAAAAGCCCGGGTCATCGTGACACATTGTATGTCATGCTGAACTAATTTGTATACCAAATAAAACTATGAAAACGGATAAATTCGCGTATATTAACTAATTTTAACTTCATTCCGACGTTTCGAGTGTCCTCGCGGTAACCGAAGAAAATATTTTGTATACCAAAATTATATCGAAAATCTTCAGCAAAAAGTATGAAAACGTGTTTATTAATATCCTTTACTATTTTGGCCGTGTGGTGACGGCAATAAGAATACCTTTATTTTATCACCACCCCAATGCTTCCCGTGGTCATCGTAAAAGTCGACTAAGGGAGTGGACCATTTATTTAGGATTGACGATGGGCAGCAGCATCGTCATAGTGGAGTGGACACATTACTGCGATCGCCGACCCATCTGCCCAGCGTGGCGATTATTGGTATTTACCTCCTAATACGTCCATATGCTTAGATAATAGGAGAGGCCTAACTACGTCCTGCAGTTGTATGATTATTAAGCTAATGATGTTTGATGATGTCCTTCACTGATTACCTTAATTAGGTACTATATTCTACCTATCTATCTGTACGTATGTACTTTCCAAAGTACTGTGGACTTTTACGTACTTTAAAGGATCATTTTGTGGCTCCTTAAGTTCCGTTTGATCGTCACAAAGTGTTTGAAAGCGCTTTTGAAAGCTTTTAGAGAAAACCGAAAGTTTAGTAAAAACACTGAATTTGATATCAACTTTGGGAACTACAATTTTGGACTTTGTAAAGTCCGGTTTTGTAAGTACAGAAAGGATTGTGAAATATATATAGATCGGACAGAAAATTCATGTGTTTTATTTGGTTTTCATATATCAACACGTCAATAGAGAGTGATAGAACAAATGATGCCCATTCATTGTTTTAAAAGTGCTAATAGGTTAATATTTATTTTTTTCTCAAACATAATTTCTAATAAACTTAAAAAGCTTAAAATTTTAAAGTAGTAAGAAATGACTTGAATAACTACACAAATTGAGTTTTCGTGGTATTTTCTGTCTTTGTTTATTGATAAAAACAACAAAACACACGAAATTTTACTTTATTTTTTAAATAAAAAATTTAGAAGAATTTTTTAAGTTTATTTGACCGACTACTGCGAAAAATCCTCATCATAAAATATCACTTTTTTTGCTTTTACGAAGGTTTAAGGTATAGGGCAGTCTTTAGATTACCAAAAATCCTTGGGACATGTTTTTTTTTTTATTTACGGATATTAATGCTATTTTGGTGCGTTTTTAACGTAAAATTTAGAATTTGGTATTTTTTATCCTACTTGTATCAAAGTGAGGACGCTAATTTTTTTGTCAGTAAATGCTTTATTTGCAGTAATATGAAGATATTACGTTTAATGTGATATATTACACCTTTTCCTAAGAGCCACTATACTGGCCGTAGATAGAACCTTGTCAAATTTATATTTGTGTAGCAACCGTTCTATGAATCTGTTTGTTTACTTTTTGTAAGTCAGTCGATCAATGGCAACTCTCATGTAAACACCAAATTAGTTACTTAAATACGTTTTCCTATTATATCTGCGTAATCACACTCTGCATTTTTATTAGTAAATCTAATAGTGGTTATGGGCAGTCCATGCAAAGCAGGATTCTTGTAAAAACGTAAAAGGTAAAGAATTTCAGCAGAAATGAGTAGTACTGTGAAAATTGATCAGCTCAACGAGAGCAATTATGAGACGTGGAAGATCCAAGTGGAAGCAGTTTTAATAAAAAATGATGCCTGGGGATACGTGAACGGAACTATCAAGAAACCAGCAGAACCAGCCGAGGCAGCAAAATGGGACATCGGAGACTCAAAAGCTAAGTCGGATCTCATTTTATCGATAACCCCGAGCGAATTACGTCATTTGAGAGGTTGTAAGACATCGCGAGATGTATGGATAAAACTGCAAGACGTACATGCATCGAAGGGACCTGCGAAAAAGGCTACATTATTAAAAGAGCTACTGCTTCGTAAATTGGAGGAAGATGGTGACATCAGAGAACATGTCATGCGATTTTTCGATGTGAAAAGCCAACTAGCTGACATGGACATTGAAATGCATGATGATTTGGCTTCAATTATGCTTTTGTATAGCTTGCCGCCCAGTTTTGACAACTTCAGATGTGCCATAGAATCCCGAGATTCGTTACCGAAACCAGAGGCTCTGAAGATTAAAATTTTAGAAGAAGAACATTCCAGAAATAGAAAATAAAGTGTAGATAGGGCACTTCTGGTAAAAGGAAAGAGATCTTCTAAACCCAAGAGTGGCACGGTGTCACGGCAACGCGCATGTGATGAGCAAATCGATTCGAAGTTCAGATACAAATGTTTTAAATGTCATCAACACGATCATAAAGCCTCGGATTGTACTCAAAAGAAAAAGGAACAGAATAGTAGTAGTGCCGTAAAGTATGTGTCAAACATAAGTGATTTTACAGATGTCGATTCCAATTTTGTAACATTTAATTGTGTTTCAGATGTTAATGCTGTTTGCAATGAGAATGGAGATTGGATCTTCGACAGTGGGTGTACGTCACATTTGTGCAATGACGCAGGCAAATTTGATACTACATTAATACCCTTCTCCGGTAAGCTTAATTTAGCGACGAATTCGAGCACAGAAGTACAAGGTAAAGGTACAGTAAGATTACCTACATGTAATAATGGTTCTAAAACTATTGTCCAACTGCCAAATACTCTATTTGTCCCAGATTTGCGATGTAACCTAATTTCAGTAGCCAAAATTACTGATCAGGGCTTTAGCGTTACGTTTGACAAACACATAGCTAGTGTCCAAGATAGCTATGGTAACGTTAAAATTGTCGCGAATCGTAAAGGTAATTTATATTACGTTAAGGAACAATGTGATAGAGTGTCAGCGATTTCTGAGCGAAAGGTTGACGTAAGGTTGATGCATGAAATTTTAGGACATTTAAATGCTAAGGATCTTGTGCGACTTTTAAATAAGTCCGGCATGAACCTAAAGATGGCAGATGTAAGTGAGTTGTACGATTGTGATGTTTGTGCGGAAGGAAAAATGAGTAGGTTACCTTTTTCGAGATCGAGTGGGCCATGCGATGAGAAGTTGAGAATAATTCATTCTGATGTCATGGGACCCATGCAACATACGTCAATAAATGGAGCTAAATACTTTGTAACATTTATCGACGCTCATACGAGATGGTGTGAAGTGTATTTTCTCAGCAAGAAAAGTGAAGTCTTCACCACCTTCAAGGTATATAAAAATCATGTTGAGAACCTATTTGGAAGAAAAATAACGTATCTTCATACGGATAACGGAGGTGAGTACTGTAATCGAAACTTCGACGAGTTCTTGAAGGAAGAAGGAATAGTAAGAAGATTGACAATTCCAGGAGTACCTCAGCAAAACTCAGTTGCTGAACGGAAGAACAGGACCTTAACGGAAATGGCGAGATGCCTGCTCATTTCGTCAGGACTTTCTCCGGGTTTCTGGGCAGATGCTGTTGCAACAGCGTGCCACATAAGAAACCGTTGTCCAACCAGCAGTCTTGAAGGTGAAATACCTTTTGAGAAATGGTTTGAACGACCTGTGAAATTAGACTACTTACACAAGTTTGGGTCTAAGGTACATGTCTTGGACAAGTCAACCGGAAAAGATAAGTTTGCTCCGCGAAGCCTGGAAGGAGTCTTTGTAGGCTATCCTCGAGATCGAAAAGGTTATAGAGTATGGATACCAAAACAACGTCAAGTTATTATGTCAAGAGATGTGAAATTTCACGAAACAAATAATGAAGTGAAGAGTAACATGAACATGAAGATTGACCCCTTCGAAATTGATAAGGGTGAATCGGTAAGTAGTCAAAAAGAACCTTCAAAGGCCGAAATAGAATTTTATCCGGTACATAGTACTGAGAGTCCAATCGAAGCGATTTCCGAACATGACAATGATCTTGTAGATCCTGAACCCATACCAGAGAGGCAAGAAGGAGTTCCCGTGGAATCCCGTCAATTGACAAACGATCCTGATATTGCCGAGGAACCATTTCAACATGATCATCATCAAGATGAGGTTAATGTTGATGGGGGGAGGGAAATGAAGAGAGGTCCAGGAAGACCACGACTGGAGCGAGGTCATGTCGGACGCCCACGGAAAAAGTACAATATGGTTGACGTAGAACCGCAAGTTCCCGTAGAAGACGTGGAGTCACAAATTCCAGTGGAAGACATAGAGCCACAAGCACCCGTGGAAGAAAACGTCGAGTCGGCTGAGGAGTACTTAGACTGTGAGGATTTCGCTGGAATAGCCGGAATTACCTTAAAGCAGGCTTTATCGGGTAATGAGAGAAAAGGATGGAAGGATGCGATACTTTCGGAAGTGAAAAGTTTAATTAAAAACGATACTTTCGATATTGTAAGCAAACCTATGGGCCGAAATGTCGTAGGCTGCCGTTATGTTTTAACGACAAAGCTAAATGTGGACAAAACTGAGAAGAAGAAAGCCAGGTTAGTAGCAAAAGGTTTTAGCCAGCGGTACGGTATTGACTACCAGAATACATTTGCGCCGGTTGCTAGACTCGACTCGGTAAGATTGTTAGTTGCACTCGCAACGGAACTCGATCTTGAAATTCATCAGTTAGACATTAATACGGCATATTTAAATGGTTTACTAGAAGAAGAGATATATATGAAGGTACCAGATCTTTTAGAAGAATGCCTACAAGAACTCATGCGTTCGGAGCAGCAAGGTTCAGCTATACACGAAAGAGCCAGCAAGATGTTGTGTGACCTGAAGTCCGGGGGCAACGTATGCCTACTCAAGAGGTCGCTGTATGGGCTTAAACAAGCTGGACGACAGTGGAACATCAGACTGGACGAGCAGCTCAAGTGCATGGGGTTGCAAGTCTCTTTGAATGAGCCGTGCCTTTATTTCAAGGATATAGATTCGCAAACTAAACTCTTTGTACTAGTCTATGTTGACGATATTCTAGTCGCATCGCAAAGAGGTGAATGCATAGAAAGTTTCAAAAAAGAACTGGCCACTAAGTTTGAATTGAAAGATTATGGCATTGCGAAATATATGTTAGGCATAGAGTTTGTCAGGTGTGACAAAGGCATTAAATTGACACAAGAAAAATATATTGAGGATTTGTTAATCAAGTTTAAAATGGATAAATGTAATCCCATATGTACACCTATGGAGTATAAATATAAGATGGAAAAACCTATCGCGAAGTGCAGTGAAAGTGAACAGTATCCATATCGCGAAATAATCGGTTCGTTAATGTATCTCTCGATTGGAACAAGACCCGATATTACGAATACGGTGGCTATATTGAGTCAATTCTTGGATTGTGCTAATGAACAATGTTGGAATGCCACGAAGCGTGTATTACGGTACTTAAAACATACGAAATCGTATGGACTTCTGTACACGAAGACAGGTAAATCATTGCATGGATACTCAGATGCGGACTGGGGAGGATGTTTGATAGATAGGCGCTCTTACTCAGGTTATGTTTTTATGCTAGGAGGTGGATGCGTGTCATGGAAGTCAGAGAAGCAAAAATGTGTGTCGACTTCAAGCTGCCAAGCTGAGTATATTAGCATGGCATCGTCAATGAAGGAGGGCATATACCTGAACAGCCTGCTTACTGAAATTGGGTTAGGTAAGTTCGCACCATTATCTTTACATGTAGATAATCAGGGGGCTATTTGCCTTGCCGGAGATCCAATGTTCCATTCTCGGAGTAAGCACATCGACATCAGGTACCATTTTTTAAGAAGTGTATTAAAGAATAATAAGAGTATTGAGCTAAAGTACTTGCCGACTGAATCAATGCTCGCCGATATATTAACAAAGGCTTTGCCTAGAGAGAAGCACTACACGTGCATGCGTGGTTTAGGCATAGTTAGCTAATTGTTTATTTTCTTATTGTTATTCTTTGATACTACTTTGTTTTGTATGTTTTACTGTGTTGTTATTTATTTTGGATATGCACATTAAGGGGGTGTATGAAGATATTACGTTTAATGTGATATATTACACCTTTTCCTAAGAGCCACTATACTGGCCGTAGATAGAACCTTGTCAAATTTATATTTGTGTAGCAACCGTTCTATGAATCTGTTTGTTTACTTTTTGTAAGTCAGTCGATCAATGGCAACTCTCATGTAAACACCAAATTAGTTACTTAAATACGTTTTCCTATTATATCTGCGTAATCACACTCTGCATTTTTATTAGTAAATCTAATAAGTAATACTTTTACAAAAAGAAAATATTTAAAAAACCCAATGTTTTTTTTATCATTAAATTTCTTCATTCCAGAATTCCTCTAAAAAAAAATTAAAAAATTCATAACACGGAAAATACAAAATATCGGCTAACATACATGGTGTATATTCTGATAGCCCATGACGTAGGGAACCTAAAAAAAAAATTTTGACGTCAAGGTTTGGACCACCCTGTATACCCACTTGGCCGGAAATCCTCATTTTCCCGACCTTTGACGTAATGTACTATTTAAATACCTGTGATATAAGTAACTATGCCGCCTGCGTGCTGGGCACCTTGCCCAAAGGGCCAAATTTATAATTTATATTTATAGTTAGTTTTATTTTTACTTAGTTTAATATTTGTAGTTAGTTTCATTTTTAATTAGCCTTAATTATTTTTCTGTTTTTGTATATTTTATGATTAAATAAAATTCTCAGTAACTATTATTAACATACCTACTTAATGTATTATATTTATATAACAATGTGCGCCGCTTTGGCTTTAGCTGTAAGGTATCATTGTATATTTATAAACAATAAAAATAACAAAAAATAATAACTCTTTCTTGACGATATAAAAACTGATTTATTTTGTTTCCTAAAATCCTATCATTAAATTGGCCTCTTATTACTAAAGGTCTCAAACGAAAGTTTTTATAATTGAATACCTATTTTCGAATACAACCGCTCCAGAATTTAAGTAGAATATAATCTCAATATTAAAATCTTAAAAAAGTTAATTTTGATCCGTGGTTTCTAAAGTATGAATAAAATCATGAATATTAGGCTAGCAGAATACTTTACAGAGAAATATTTCGATCACAATCGACCCAGCTTTTTTTGAATAACTACGGAACCCTGGAGTGAGCATGGCCCGACATCTATAGCATCAAGCACATTTCAATCTAATGCACTAGTCTCACCGCGAGCTACTAAGCTATGAACTATGGGCTATAAACACGAACAAAAGATACGCACTCTCGTGTAAAAAAGAAACACGGTAAAACTCGCCTGGAGGTGATAGCTGGGCGAGTATCGCCGTGTCTCTTTTATTTACACGGGAGTGCGTATCTTTTGTTCGTGTTTATAGTTCATCTGGGCATCTCGAAGTATGTTAAGAGTACCTTGGACAACGAAAGTAACAAATATAGCGATATTAAATAGAATGAACAAGAAAAAATAAGTTATTAAGCTTATAACGACGATCAAGCGTAGAAAAATTGCTTACTTTGGTCACTTATTTATACATGATAAGTACCTACGACTTATTGAGACTCATAATAGAAGGAAAAATGGAGGGAGGTAGAGGAAGGGGAAGAAGGAAGACTAATAACTGGCTCGAAAACATAAAGAAGTGGACAAATATTAAAGATAGCTATAATTTCCAACCAGAGACCTTCACGGTTTCGACAAGACGGATGGACAGACAGACGGACAACAAAGTGATCCTATAAAGCTTGCGTTTGGCTTTATGAGGTAATGAATCCTAAAAGATAATATTCTAACAATAAGTGTCTACCCAGGCTAAATTATTTAGAGTTTTTAAGCGATTATTATGGGCCGTGTGGTGACGGCAGTAAGAGTACATTTGTCACCACCCCCAACTCCTCCTTCGGGTGTCGTAAGAGTCGACTAAGGGATTGAAGTGTCACTGACCATTATTTGACAAAATATTGATGATGGGCAGCAGCGTCATAATAGTGGACACATTACTGCGATCGCCAATTCGCTAGCCCAGCGTGGCGATTATGGGCATTTACCTCCTAATTCGTCTATACGCATAGTCAATGGGAGAGGCCTACGTCCAGCAGTGGACTATCATAGGCTGATGATGATGATGAAGTGATTATTATTTATTTCCGAAATTCCGTCGTGTACTAAATCCGTTTTTGATGACAAGCCCACCTACCTAACGATACCACATACCATAAGGTGGAAGTGTAAATAAAACATGGCCATTTCACCTGTTTTAGAGCTACCTACCTACATTTTTTCGCCATTTCATCGGCGGGATACATATACGAGTTTGATCGTGTCATATTTATGCCACACTCACGGAACAGGCCAAGAATAGAAAGGGTTTTGCAAAGGTGGCCACCGACGCCTATTAGGGCATGGCATTAGAAGAAGAATAGCCCATAGTTCATAGCTTAGTAGCTCGCGGTGAGACCAGTGCCTTAGGCACTGGCCCTTATACCACAAAACTTTACAAGCGTACAATTCTACAAAATGGTGGTTTTGTATGGGACTTTACACAATTTTGTAGAATTGTACGCTTTTAAAGTTTTGTGGTCTCACCGGCTATAAACACGAACGAAAGATACGCACTCCCGTGTAAATAAAAGGCGTAAGACACTGCGTTACTCGCCCGGCGGTGATAGCTGATAGCTGGGCGAGCATCGCCGTGTCTCTTTTATTTACACGGGAGTGCGTATCTTTTGTTTGTGTCTATAGCCAATAGTTTATAGCTTTAGTAGCTCGCGGTGAGACCAGTGCCTTATCCTAGTAGTGGCAATCTCGGGATTGCATGATAGCCATCAACCTAAGTGTGATCTTCCTTTGACACACAATAGCACAGGAATTCCCATCCGTCCGTCAAAGGGTCACACCAATATCTATTAGAATATTAGCTATATCCTTACCTTACCGTGCCGCAGAATTAAAGGCTGGGTCACACCAGATGCGTGTGCGGGACGTGCGCGTTTTAGCATATGTCAATGTCATATTAGATGTCCTAAGATCGGAGAAACGACCGTCATTTTGAAAATATAACTCTGTTCCGTACATCAGAGACTTCATCCTTATGAAAACAAGTTTTAAGTATGTTGTTGGACCATAATTTATATCCAGCGACAGAGTAATTAATGATTCATCATCATCATCATCATCAGCCTATGTTAGTCCACTGCTGGACGTAGGCCTCTCCTATTAAGTATGCGTTTAGACGCATTAGGAGGTAAATACCCATAATCGCCACGCTGGGCAAGCGGGTTGGCGATCGCAGTAATGTGTCCACTAGGATGACGCTGCTGCCCATCATCAATCTTGTAGAATGGTCAGTGACACTTCAATCCCTTTGTCGACTCTTACGACACCCGCAGGAGGAGTTGGGGTGGTGGCAAATGTATTCTTACTGCCGTCACCACACGGCGAATTAATGATTGATATCCCGAAAATTACTTTTGCAAATAAACTATTATTACCAAAAAGCCAATAAAAGAAAAAATAGTAAAACTTTTGAAAAAAAATAGGCTATTGGTACAATTTTATTTGCGCAAGTAATTTTCGGAATGTCAATCATCAATGAATTTGTCAGTGTAGCTCTCCGAATCGCTAAACTGAAGTGACAGTGGGCGGGGCACATTGCGCATAGAACCGATGGCCGTTGGGCCGGGAAGCTTCTCGAGTGGCGGCCACGTACCGGAAGGCGCAGCGTGGGTAGGGGGGGCCTACACACTACAAGGTGGACTGATGACCTGGTGAAGGTCGCAGGAGTCCGCTGGATGCGGGTGGCACAGGACCGGTCATTGTGGCAATCTTTGGGGGAGGCCTATGTTCAGCAGTGGACTTCTTTCGACTGACATGATGATGATGATGAATGAAATTGTCACGGGATATAAAATATGGTCCAATAAATCTATTAAACTCTTACTTACTATTTTTTTCGTAACATAAAGAAGTCTCTGCTATACGAAACAGGGTTATATTTTCAAAATGACGGGCGTTTGTCCGATCCTTGTAGATGGCATACCGAGTGCGTGTCGTGCACTTTGTACTTTGACATGTTCTACAACGCGCATGCCTAGCGGTGCGCCACGTGCTGCACAGGTGTCTGGTGTGGCTCAGCCTTAAATGACAACGTCAGCAGCCTAGACAAGACGAGGGGCCGCGCATAGTGTGCCACTAAGAGGGATAGACATAGTCACTTACTACTAAGAAGATACTTGTCTGTGTGGCACTTAGACTTAGCATCTAATGCACACACGCACAAAAAATAGTGGCACAGTGATAAGGATGGACGATTATCGTTCCTTTTCACTTCCACTAGTAAAAAGTTTCATAAGACCATCCCTTTCGTTCTTGCTATTATTATTACGTTGTCAAATCCATATCCATATTCTAAATCCATGAGACAAGATGACATTCTGCAATTGTATACAATACAATACGATACTCTTTATTGCACACCTCATTCTAATAAAAAGAAAAAATAAATTACAATTTTAAAGGTAAAGGCAACATAACTGGTGGCCTTATCGCTAAAGAGCGATATCTTATAAACAACCGATACATGGACCGGTATACGATAAGCGAAAAGTGATAAATGTATAAGAATGACAGATTCAAACGAATATGACTCGACCTGGCCCCTATTTCACCACAGTGACAGGCGTGTCAACAGTAAAAATTACCTACAGTTTCTTCCATTGCAGGCATCAATAGGCTACGCTTCCGACTTACCATCGTACGGGCCGTGTGGTTGTTTGCTATGTATATAAATATTCTAAGAATTTATAGAAATCAACAAACAATAAATAACGACTTTTAGGGAAGCAAAATTACCTCATTAACGAAAATTGTTCTAATCCTTGTGTCATGACTTTTCGAAAGTAAAAATAAGTAAATCAATGATGTAATAACATTATTAGTTATTATTTTATGTTTGTGGCAAAGAAACACATGAACCGTCCGATAGAAAGCTGTAGTCGTAGCCTACGGAGGCCTGTGCCGTCAGTAAAAGTGATATTTTACAATTTTCAGACCTGTCATGGTGAAATAAGGACATGTTACTCCACGACTGTATTTGAATGAAAATCAAACAACCTTAAGCTTAGGGCAAAAGTGTTGATTTAAAGGATAAACAAACAAGAAACACTCAACTCAGACAGCGAAGGTTGCCGCAAGGTCAAAGGCGCAATATGACAGCCACGTGTAATGCCAGGAGAAATATTCCGACAAATTGATGACAAAACTTGGAATTTAGCTTATCAGACGACATACAACTTTACTGTGCCGGCATCAGTTCGCCATACAAAGGCTAAGTCAACAAATAAATAAATATCTTGGGACATCTTACACAAATCGACCTAATCCCACGGTAAGCTCAATTAGAGCTTGTGATGTGGGTACCAGGACGACGATATACATATATAATAGAGAGATACATATAGATACTTAAATACATAGACAGCCATGACCAAGGAACAAATATTTGTGATAAATAATTACACAAATAACGCCCTCGCGAGAACCTGGAACCTCCAGCTTCGTAGGTAGGGTCACTACCAACTAGGCTACAGTGGAGTACCATTTTACAACTTTATTCATCATCGGTATACGATAAGCGAAAAGTGATAAATGTATATAATGTATGATATTAGTCCACAGCTGGGCTGGACTTAGGCCTCTTCCTGGTGCGTCCATATGCTTGCCAAGGCTTGGCATAACCGTCACGACGGGCAAGCGGATTGGCGATCGTAATAGTGTGTCCAATATGATGATGCTGCTGCTCATCATCGATCCTCAATTAAAGAATAGTTAGTGACCCTTCAATCCCTTAGTCGGCTCTTACGACACCTGCGGGAAGAGTTAGTATGGTGACAAAGTTTTCTTGACATAATTATCAATAAATGGACATGATTTGCTGTGTGGTGACTGCAGTAAGAATTCATTATTCACCATTACTCGTATTTTTATCCTAATTAGTCCCTTCAAGGAGACAAAGTTCTAGAGTGGCGTCTCGTGGCGTTACTAATTAGCAATTTTTTTAATCAATCGGCAGTATAATCTAATAAAAATTAAGCAATTCTAAAAACATGTATTACTCCATAATCACGGACATTTTGAACACAGTCCTGGTTTTATTACGAACTTTAAATCTTAAACTTTGAGTTCACATATATGTTTAGTTAAAATTATTGATATTTATTAGTATTAACGAAAAATATATCTGCGATCGTGTTTTACAATATGTGAAACAGACACAAGTGACACTGAGGGTAGATCTTTCCTTGGATCGCCCCCGCCACCACCGCCCGCGGCAAGTACCCTTTCTAGCTGGGCGCAGGCCCACAGTACGCGTTGGGCTTTGGCCGAGGGTTCTCCGGACGAGGACCCTCTTAATAGGTCGAAAAATGTCGAGCAATCATTGACATAAATACGTGAGTAACCCGGTTCGATAATATTTTAATATGTGTCAAAGACGTCAAATGCTATGGAAAATGTCAGCCTCCGTAGCCTAGTCGGTAGTGACCGTGCCTACGAAGCTGGAGGTTCCGGGTTCGAATCCAGGCGAGGGCATTATTTGTGTATTTATTTATCACAAATATTTGTTCCTTGGTCATGGCTGTCTGACCGTCTGTGTATGTTAGTATCTGTATGTATCTATCTATTATATATATCGTCGCCTGGTACCCACATTACAAGCTTTAATTGAGCTTACCGTGGGACTAGGTTGATTTGTGTAAGATGTCCCAAGATATTTATTTATTTATTTATTGGTATAAAATATCTAGTCTACCTAGGGTTGACAAATGCCTCCTCTTTCCAAATAAACTTCATGCTTACGTTTGTATGGAAGCCTGAATCTCGTCGCATTTCTTATTTATTAAAGGCTCATATAAATGAATTTCCAACTTATATTGAAGATCTCTGCCACGTGTATCGTCATTTATTTCCTATCTGTCATATCCAACATACATCACATCAGTTCGTAAAATCTAATAATAAGTACGAAAGCTGACAAAAATACAGTGCTTAATCATTTACCATTAAAGGATGAGAGATAAGATATTATACAGGGTGGTTTTGGTATTGTACAGGGTGGAAAAATCGAATGCCACATGGATGGAAACTACCTTTAATATTGTGGATAGCAAAGTTTGTGTAAGGGAGACTTTCCTTTGTTTTTTAACACAATAAATTCTGCATTTAAGGATTTATAAAAAATCGTTTGCCTCAGTCGGGACTCGAACCGGTCAAATGTGCCAAAAAATAATGTGCCGTATTTTATGATGCAGATTGAAAGGGTTACTACTGATTAGGTTCATTTTTCTTGAAATAACAACTACAAATTAGAATAACGGAAATCCATGAAAACGCATCATAAAATGCGGCACATCATTTTTTAACTATACCAAGATTTTAAGGTAGTTTATTTTTTCCATCCTGCATATTAAATAAATGAGCATTTCTTTTTAATTGATCAAATTTAATAATTTCGTATTTATGGGTAAATTTTGAGTTATTTCTACTAAGAATCACGAGCTCTTTCGATCACAAAGGGAAAAATAATTATTATAGCTTTTGGGTCAAAGAGAGGGGTCGCTATGGAACGTCCAAAGATATGTCACTTATGATTTATACAGGGTGTAACCGTTAAGTGTTGCCTGGCCATAATTCCGTCAAAATAGCAGATACCAGAAAACTTCTAACTGATATCGAAAGTACGTTACTCAACGAGTAAAATAACACTAATAACTTTTTTGAAATAAAATCAGTAATATCTCAAACATTAACTTCAAACCCTTCATACTCAATAGTAATTTAACTGGTCTAGTTTAATACTAATTCCGTTCATTCAAAGACTAGTTTAATACGAACATTTTTTTTATTTTAGAATAAATGTTAGATTAATTATTCCATAAACGGTAGTATTATTATTTTATTACAATGTATTCGTACAAATAACGAATCTCTAACAGTTTTATCTGTTATGACGCCCGACATTTTTTAAGGCTAGTCGTCATACTAAATGTATGGGAGCGTTTTAACGTAGTATTTTTAATATTACTCCATGTATTTAGAAAAAGTTATTGATGCAATTTTACTCGTTGGGTAACGCACTTTCGATATCAGTTGGAAGTTTTCTGATATCTGTTATATTTACGGAATTATGGTCCGGCCACACTGAACGATTACACCCTGTATATGACAGTACATATATACTAGACAGTGCAATTCATAACTTCGTTACAAGAGCCATCGAGCCTGTAGCCGTATCACGAGTTGGCTAGTTATACGTTTACTTGATATGTATGTCCATTACGCTCACTCCGATACATAAGTGTAAGCGTGACAAACTGGTTTATGTATTCAGTAAACGATAACGTAAACCTTTACCTCCTAATGCTAATTGCGGATAGTCTAAGGAGAGTTTTTTTTACTATATACGCCGTGTTTTTATTGATATCCGTTAAATTAAAGGGAAGCTTATTTAGGTCAAAAATAATCAATTTCTCTAAGAAACTAGTATCTTAACTCTTATTATTATTGAGTTGTTCAAAAAATAAATTTAATGACTGAACAAGTGTATTACAACCTTTATTACATCCTAATGCTACTTATTTTGACGTGGGCCGTCAGTCACCTGAAATTAACTTTTGTGTTATTCTTAAGGTTCTCACATACTTACCATTTCATTTATTATGTATGAAAACGAAAAAAATATTTTTTTTCCTGTTCGTCTAAAAGCTATATTATATACCAGGTATCTCCAATTAACGGACCAATTGTGCCTGCCTGTTAAATTTAACAGAATTAAAAAAACACGGTGTATATTCTAAAAAACCGGTTCCGATCCCTGCGGTAACGTAAGCCCTACTTGCTAACTCATGGTACGGTTACTGTTCCATTAGCGTGGATGCTGCCAAAATGGCCAGAGATAACAGATAATTAGCCACTGATTTATATTCTTGTTTTCCTTGGATATACGGTCATTAGGAAAAAGAGATTTGATGACTTCGTCAAGGGTCATCGTACGACTCAGTCAGTAATTTAAAAAAAAACCGGCCAGGAGCATGTCGGGCCATGCTCAGTTTTATTAGTCAAAAACGACTGGACCGATTAAGTTCAAAATAGTTTCCTTTTAAAGTAATAATAGATCCTCTTAATGGATCGAAACATGTCTAGCAATAATCGACGTGAGTAACCCGTTTGATAAGCATTTCACTATGTTTGATTCTAAGGTGCATGCAGACCAAAAGAGCATTCGCTGTTCTAACCCCCTACTCTACTAAATTCGATCGTTACACGAAACTTGCAACACCGGCACCATCCCTTCAGATTTCCTCATTTCAAAAACCGTAACTTTACCTAAAAAGACTAATACTTTAAAATGTGACGAATATAGAACACTAAGTTTAATATCACAAGCCAGCAAAATATTACTCAAAATAATATAGAATAGAATTAGACCAGTAACAGAAGGATATCTAGGCTCAGACCAATATGGCTTTCGAAAGAGCAGGGGGACTAGAGAAGCCATTTTTGCCCTCAGAATGATAATTGATAGGAGAGTGGAACTTGACCAGGATACACACATAGCATTTATAGATTTAGAGAAGGCGTTTGATAAGGTTAATTGGAAACAGATGATGAAAATTTTGGAAAGAGCAGGTTTATATTATAGGGATAGACGAATAATTTATGAACTCTACAGAAACTAGGAAACCATTATTGAAATAAGGGAAGAAACGAGAAAGGCACGAATTAAACAGGGGGTAAGACAGGGTTGTCCACTTTCGCCGCTTATATTTAACATTTTTATAGAGTGTGCTATTAGAAAATTGGTAGAGTCTGGCAAAGAGGGGGTTAAATTCAATGGGACTAAGACACAATTCATACGTTTTGCTGACGATATAGCAGAATTGGCTCACACTACAGCAGACTTAGAGGAATTAATAGTAGAAATGGATACCGTTTTTAATGAATTTGGCCTTAAAATTAATATTAAAAAAACAAAAACTCTCACCACTTCAAAAACACCATCACGCCATAGACCAGTTACGCTTAATAATAAGAAAATAGAACAGGTAACACAATTTAAATACTTGGGTAGCCTTATTACAAACGACTCCAGATGTACACAAGATATTATCACCAGAATAGCCATGGTTAAAAAAACGTTCAACGCCAAGAAATACTTACTTAAAGCCAGAATATCAGGCCAAGTCAGGAAAAAGCTCATAAAAGTGTACATCTGGAGCATAGCTCTATACGGTTGTGAAACCTGGACCATGACTCAGCGAGACAGAGCCCGTATAGAGGCGTTTGAGATGTGGTGTTGGCGGTGTATGGAGAGGATAAGCTGGACTCAGAAGGTGACCAACGAGGACGTTCTCAACCGGATAAAGGAGAGGAGGTGCCTGTTGACAATCATCGCCAACAGAAGAGGGAAGATGTTAGGACACCGTATACGACACGACAAATTAATTAAGACCATCATAGAAGGAAAAGTAGAGGGGAAGAGGAAAAGAGGAAGGCCGAGAAGGGCGTATATGGACCAAGTGAAAGAAAAAGTAGTCGTCGTGTCGTATCAGGGTCTTAAGGAAAAGGCACTGGAAAGGACCACATGGAAATTGCTCCACAGACAAGAGCCCTGCTCTTAAGTTTATGAAGATGATGATGACACGAAACTTGATTCGTTGATTTCCTAGATTGGGGGACAGAACAGCGAATTCTCTTTTGGTCTGCATGTACCTTCACGTTAGTTATAATTCTAAAAAGTTCCTAGCTTACTACGGAACTCATAGAAATTTGTACAGGCATGTTAATTTACCAGACAAATCTGGGGGCACGGCAGTGCCCCCGCCAAGTCGAGCAAAAAAAAAAGGCACGGCCGTACCATCCTTTTCTCGACGCCGTTCAGGCCATTTCCAACCGTCTGTAATTTCGCGCTGGTTACAGCTAGAAGTCTGAATTTTCTGCGACGTGTAGGCCATAACATGACTTACATAATAATCCTGTTTGATTTCAATTATAACTTGTAGTTTAAAAATTACCGCATGTCAAAGTTCCTTACTTTTGTCACTCACTGACTCACCGATCATCAATAATCTAAGGTATTTCTAGATGGCCTAGGAGCTCAAAATGTGAAACATAAGTAGTTTATAGCCTACCTATTACACAAAAAATCTGAAAATTGGAAATTTCTGCCAGATTTTAAAGTTATGCAAACTACTCTAATAAGTTTGTAATCCTATACAAATACATGCTAATACAAAATTAATTATGCGGCTGTTGCAAATAAGTTTATATGGCGGAATGAAGCGGGTTGGAACAAAGATTTTTTTGGATTGTGGGTTTTCTAGCCAAATATTTTTATTGGTCCCATACCTACAAGTTTTAAATTCTGTTATTTTTTTAGTTTTCATGCTAATTCCAATTTTCATAAATCCCAAATTGAGGGATAATCTCTGAAGGCCCTCCAGCAGCACGGAATCTGGTAGCGGCCCTCCTGACCCAAAATCTATTTCCATTCCACCCTGTCATCATCATCATCATATCAGCCATAAGACGTTCACTGCGCAAATCATCATTATAAACGTAGTTACCGTAAAATTGTTAATATTATACGAGTAATAAGCTGTATTTTAAAATAACATCTCTTTCGGATTTTCACTGTAAAATTTTCATTAACGCTTTTATGCGGAAGTCAACAATTAATAATTAAGTACCGACCTATACCTAACATTACAAAATTCACTTGTGTATTATCAAATAAACCATTCACTCATGCACTTACACAACACCAACAAACACACTCACGTACATGCAAACTTTATAACTGAAACTTATGTTGATAATGTTAGTTAGTATAAATGCGCACGCTATATCTTGTTATTGCATGTTCATTGTATTTTTGTGGACATCTTTTATTGGCTTTGTTTACTGTACGTTCAGTTTTTGTAAATTTTTCATGTACTGCTGTTGATGCCCCAAATAAATAAAAATAAAAAATAAATAAATAAAAAAAATATGACTACGGACAACCTAGCCAAACGAATTGGAAATGTATTTGTAGTACAACAAAGTTCAAATTACTTTAAATCAAACGCGGGGTCGGGAGTACGCAGTGCTTGTTAAACAAAAAGTAACTTTTAAATGATGCCAGTACAAAATAAATCAGATACCTATATAAACAAGAATATCAAAAACTAAAAAAATAAATAATTGTGGTTTGTAATAAATGTAGGTATGTAATGTAATACTGGGCGTTTAAATAATACAGTCGTATTTTAAAATGGCGCGGGTGAGACGCGGGTAGTGCCGCGCAGACGCGCACCGCCAACGCCACCGTGTGACAGTCACAGTCAGTTGCCCGTGCGCCGTAGGTAATGGATGGCCGTAGGTAATTTGGGTGTTTCAGAATTAATTTGCGATTCTCGTGTGCTTACTGAAGCGATTATTTGTCTTTTTCAACGTCTGTAAGGATTACGAATTTGTTTAGGGATTTGATTTGCTAGAGATTTGGATATTGTTGTGTAGGTAATTTCAACGTAGGTCCACCACCACTGCGAAATGCTGACGGTAATCTGGTCCATAGTGCAAAAGAGAAAGCCGATCTTCTAGGTGCTCTTTTTGCCTCGAACTCGACTGTGAGCGATGACGGCAGCATTATACCGCCTACTATCCCGCGGGGCGCACACTCCATGCCAGAAATTCGCATCTCACAGAAAGATGTCCGGCGGGAGTTGCTGTCGTTAAACGTTCACAAGTCGAGCGGGCCAGATGGCATACCTGCATTGGTGCTTAAACGTTGTGCTCCTGAGTTGTGTCCTGTGTTAACGCGTCTCTTCGCTCTTTCCAGTATCAAACGGGAAGTTCCATCTTCGTGGAAGACGGCCCTTGTCCAGAAAAGGGTGACAGATCGGATCCATCGAATTATAGGCCTATCGCTATCACCTCCCATCTCTCTAAGGTCATGGAGCGTATAATTAACGCTAAGCTCCTTGGTTACCTAGAAGAACACGATCTTATAAGCGACCGCCAGTATGGCTTTCGCCACGGTCGCTCTACCGGTGATCTTCTAGTGTACCTCACTCACCGCTGGGCATCAGCCATTGAGAGTCAAGGCGAGGCTTTGGCAGTCAGCCTAGATATAGCGAAGGCGTTCGATCGGGTCTGGCATAGGGGCCTTTTGTCGAAGTTGCCATCTTATGGACTGCTCGAGGGATTATGCAGATGGATAGCTAGCTTTGAATAACGGAAATCCATGAAAACGCATCATAAAATGCGGCACATCATTTTTTAACTATACCAAGATTTTAAGGTAGTTTATTTTTTCCATCCTGCATATTAAATAAATGAGCATTTCTTTTTAATTGATCAAATTTAATAATTTCGTATTTATGGGTAAATTTTGAGTTATTTCTACTAAGAATCACGAGCTCTTTCGATCACAAAGGGAAAAATAATTATTATAGCTTTTGGGTCAAAGAGAGGGGTCGCTATGGAACGTCCAAAGATATGTCACTTATGATTTATACAGGGTGTAACCGTTAAGTGTTGCCTGGCCATAATTCCGTCAAAATAGCAGATACCAGAAAACTTCTAACTGATATCGAAAGTACGTTACTCAACGAGTAAAATAACACTAATAACTTTTTTGAAATAAAATCAGTAATATCTCAAACATTAACTTCAAACCCTTCATACTCAATAGTAATTTAACTGGTCTAGTTTAATACTAATTCCGTTCATTCAAAGACTAGTTTAATACGAACATTTTTTTTATTTTAGAATAAATGTTAGATTAATTATTCCATAAACGGTAGTATTATTATTTTATTACAATGTATTCGTACAAATAACGAATCTCTAACAGTTTTATCTGTTATGACGCCCGACATTTTTTAAGGCTAGTCGTCATACTAAATGTATGGGAGCGTTTTAACGTAGTATTTTTAATATTACTCCATGTATTTAGAAAAAGTTATTGATGCAATTTTACTCGTTGGGTAACGCACTTTCGATATCAGTTGGAAGTTTTCTGATATCTGTTATATTTACGGAATTATGGTCCGGCCACACTGAACGATTACACCCTGTATATGACAGTACATATATACTAGACAGTGCAATTCATAACTTCGTTACAAGAGCCATCGAGCCTGTAGCCGTATCACGAGTTGGCTAGTTATACGTTTACTTGATATGTATGTCCATTACGCTCACTCCGATACATAAGTGTAAGCGTGACAAACTGGTTTATGTATTCAGTAAACGATAACGTAAACCTTTACCTCCTAATGCTAATTGCGGATAGTCTAAGGAGAGTTTTTTTTACTATATACGCCGTGTTTTTATTGATATCCGTTAAATTAAAGGGAAGCTTATTTAGGTCAAAAATAATCAATTTCTCTAAGAAACTAGTATCTTAACTCTTATTATTATTGAGTTGTTCAAAAAATAAATTTAATGACTGAACAAGTGTATTACAACCTTTATTACATCCTAATGCTACTTATTTTGACGTGGGCCGTCAGTCACCTGAAATTAACTTTTGTGTTATTCTTAAGGTTCTCACATACTTACCATTTCATTTATTATGTATGAAAACGAAAAAAATATTTTTTTTCCTGTTCGTCTAAAAGCTATATTATATACCAGGTATCTCCAATTAACGGACCAATTGTGCCTGCCTGTTAAATTTAACAGAATTAAAAAAACACGGTGTATATTCTAAAAAACCGGTTCCGATCCCTGCGGTAACGTAAGCCCTACTTGCTAACTCATGGTACGGTTACTGTTCCATTAGCGTGGATGCTGCCAAAATGGCCAGAGATAACAGATAATTAGCCACTGATTTATATTCTTGTTTTCCTTGGATATACGGTCATTAGGAAAAAGAGATTTGATGACTTCGTCAAGGGTCATCGTACGACTCAGTCAGTAATTTAAAAAAAAACCGGCCAGGAGCATGTCGGGCCATGCTCAGTTTTATTAGTCAAAAACGACTGGACCGATTAAGTTCAAAATAGTTTCCTTTTAAAGTAATAATAGATCCTCTTAATGGATCGAAACATGTCTAGCAATAATCGACGTGAGTAACCCGTTTGATAAGCATTTCACTATGTTTGATTCTAAGGTGCATGCAGACCAAAAGAGCATTCGCTGTTCTAACCCCCTACTCTACTAAATTCGATCGTTACACGAAACTTGCAACACCGGCACCATCCCTTCAGATTTCCTCATTTCAAAAACCGTAACTTTACCTAAAAAGACTAATACTTTAAAATGTGACGAATATAGAACACTAAGTTTAATATCACAAGCCAGCAAAATATTACTCAAAATAATATAGAATAGAATTAGACCAGTAACAGAAGGATATCTAGGCTCAGACCAATATGGCTTTCGAAAGAGCAGGGGGACTAGAGAAGCCATTTTTGCCCTCAGAATGATAATTGATAGGAGAGTGGAACTTGACCAGGATACACACATAGCATTTATAGATTTAGAGAAGGCGTTTGATAAGGTTAATTGGAAACAGATGATGAAAATTTTGGAAAGAGCAGGTTTATATTATAGGGATAGACGAATAATTTATGAACTCTACAGAAACTAGGAAACCATTATTGAAATAAGGGAAGAAACGAGAAAGGCACGAATTAAACAGGGGGTAAGACAGGGTTGTCCACTTTCGCCGCTTATATTTAACATTTTTATAGAGTGTGCTATTAGAAAATTGGTAGAGTCTGGCAAAGAGGGGGTTAAATTCAATGGGACTAAGACACAATTCATACGTTTTTGCTGACGATATAGCAGAATTGGCTCACACTACAGCAGACTTAGAGGAATTAATAGTAGAAATGGATACCGTTTTTAATGAATTTGGCCTTAAAATTAATATAAAAAAACAAAAACTCTCACCACTTCAAAAACACCATCACGCCATAGACCAGTTACGCTTAATAATAAGAAAATAGAACAGGTAACACAATTTAAATACTTGGGTAGCCTTATTACAAACGACTCCAGATGTACACAAGATATTATCACCAGAATAGCCAAGGTTAAAAAAACGTTCAACGCCAAGAAATACTTACTTAAAGCCAGAATATCAGGCCAAGTCAGGAAAAAGCTCATAAAAGTGTACATCTGGAGCATAGCTCTATACGGTTGTGAAACCTGGACCATGACTCAGCGAGACAGAGCCCGTATAGAGGCGTTTGAGATGTGGTGTTGGCGGTGTATGGAGAGGATAAGCTGGACTCAGAAGGTGACCAACGAGGACGTTCTCAACCGGATAAAGGAGAGGAGGTGCCTGTTGACAATCATCGCCAACAGAAGAGGGAAGATGTTAGGACACCGTATACGACACGACAAATTAATTAAGACCATCATAGAAGGAAAAGTAGAGGGGAAGAGGAAAAGAGGAAGGCCGAGAAGGGCGTATATGGACCAAGTGAAAGAAAAAGTAGTCGTCGTGTCGTATCAGGGTCTTAAGGAAAAGGCACTGGAAAGGACCACATGGAAATTGCTCCACAGACAAGAGCCCTGCTCTTAAGTTTATGAAGATGATGATGACACGAAACTTGATTCGTTGATTTCCTAGATTGGGGGACAGAACAGCGAATTCTCTTTTGGTCTGCATGTACCTTCACGTTAGTTATAATTCTAAAAAGTTCCTAGCTTACTACGGAACTCATAGAAATTTGTACAGGCATGTTAATTTACCAGACAAATCTGGGGGCACGGCAGTGCCCCCGCCAAGTCGAGCAAAAAAAAAGGCACGGCCGTACCATCCTTTTCTCGACGCCGTTCAGGCCATTTCCAACCGTCTGTAATTTCGCGCTGGTTACAGCTAGAAGTCTGAATTTTCTGCGACGTGTAGGCCATAACATGACTTACATAATAATCCTGTTTGATTTCAATTATAACTTGTAGTTTAAAAATTACCGCATGTCAAAGTTCCTTACTTTTGTCACTCACTGACTCACCGATCATCAATATCTAAGGTATTTCTAGATGGCCTAGGAGCTCAAAATGTGAAACATAAGTAGTTTATAGCCTACCTATTACACAAAAAATCTGAAAAATTGGAAATTTCTGCCAGATTTTAAAGTTATGCAAACTACTCTAATAAGTTTGTAATCCTATACAAATACATGCTAATACAAAATTAATTATGCGGCTGTTGCAAATAAGTTTATATGGCGGAATGAAGCGGGTTGGAACAAAGATTTTTTTGGATTGTGGGTTTTCTAGCCAAATATTTTTATTGGTCCCATACCTACAAGTTTTAAATTCTGTTATTTTTTTAGTTTTCATGCTAATTCCAATTTTCATAAATCCCAAATTGAGGGATAATCTCTGAAGGCCCTCCAGCAGCACGGAATCTGGTAGCGGCCCTCCTGACCCAAAATCTATTTCCATTCCTCCCTGTCATCATCATCATCATATCAGCCATAAGACGTTCACTGCGCAAATCATCATTATAAACGTAGTTACCGTAAAATTGTTAATATTATACGAGTAATAAGCTGTATTTTAAAATAACATCTCTTCGGATTTTCACTGTAAAATTTTTCATTAACGCTTTTATGCGGAAGTCAACAATTAATAATTAAGTACCCGACCATATACCTAACATTACAAAATTCACTTGTGTATTATCAAATAAACCATTCACTCATGCACTTACACAACACCAACAAACACACTCACGTACATGCAAACCTTTATAACTGAAACTTATGTTGATAATGTTAGTTAGTATAAAATGCGCACGCTATATCTTGTTATTGCATGTTTCATTGTATTTTTGTGGACATCTTTTATTGGCTTTGTTTACTGTACGTTCAGTTTTTGTAAATTTTTCATGTACTGCTGTTGATGCCCCAAATAAATAAAAATAAAAAATAAATAAATAAAAAAAATATGACTACGGACAACCTAGCCAAACGAATTGGAAATGTATTTGTAGTACAACAAAGTTCAAATTACTTTAAATCAAACGCGGGGTCGGGAGTACGCAGTGCTTGTTAAACAAAAAGTAACTTTTAAATGATGCCAGTACAAAATAAATCAGATACCTATATAAACAAGAATATCAAAAACTAAAAAAATAAATAATTGTGGTTTGTAATAAATGTAGGTATGTAATGTAATACTGGGCGTTTAAATAATACAGTCGTATTTTAAAATGGCGCGGGTGAGACGCGGGTAGTGCCGCGCAGACGCGCACCGCCAACGCCACCGTGTGACAGTCACAGTCAGTTGCCCGTGCGCCGTAGGTAATGGATGGCCGTAGGTAATTTGGGTGTTTCAGAATTAATTTGCGATTCTCGTGTGCTTACTGAAGCGATTATTTGTCTTTTTCAACGTCTGTAAGGATTACGAATTTGTTTAGGGATTTTGATTTGCTAGAGATTTGGATATTGTTGTGTAGGTAATTTCAACGTAGGTCCACCACCACTGCGAAATGCTGACGGTAATCTGGTCCATAGTGCAAAAGAGAAAGCCGATCTTCTAGGTGCTCTTTTTGCCTCGAACTCGACTGT